>PVLD010009019.1:0-79821 GCA_004027595.1 Dinomys branickii
TTCTCTGTCGGGTTCAGGAGCTGAAGCCGTTCTTCCCTCCGCACTCGCTCTCTCGGCTGGTCGTCTTCTTCCCGGAAGTCCTCATTTCTGTCTTCATATTGCTATATTTCATTGTTTGGGTGGTAATCCTCTGGGAGGTTCTCTCTCTGCTGCCTACCCGGTCGCCATCTTCCCGGAAGTCTAACTGAACTTCAGTCTTAACCGACAGGGGATATAAGTATATTTTCCATCAAGGAACATGGAGACAAATGTACTCAGTATGTTACCGGTGTTCTAGGGTGCTATAGGTTCCTTCTCACAATTCTTCCTAGGTTATTTTTGTTCTGAACAAAGAATTGGTGAACCCGTGGCTGCTCCGCTGAGGGCTCCGTGGTTGCTCCGCTGTGGGCCCCACGGCTGTTCCACAGTGGTCCCTGGCAGCTGCTCTGCAGTGGGCCCTGTGGCTACTCTGCTGTGAGCCCCATGGCCGCTCCGCTGTGGGCCCCGCGGCTGCTCCACTGAGAGCCCCACGGCTGCTCCACAGTGGGCTCTGGCAGCTGCTCTGCAGTGGGCCCTGGCAGCTGCTCTGCAGTGGGCCCTGTGGCTGCTCCACTGACGGCCCCGCGGCTGCTCCACTGTGGGCCCCGCGGCTGCTCCGCTGAGGGCCCTGCGGCTGCTCTGCTGAGGGCACTTCTCAGACTGGACCCGCCCCCACCCACAGCACGGTGATGGGGTGGAGCTGGGCGGTCCACTGTGAGCATATGTGCTTTTCCACCTCTGACCATGGCAGTTTGTATACACCCATGTATGTTATAGTATAGTCTGAGGCAGCTATATCTCTTCCCAAGGCGAGAGTCCAGGGGTATAGATAAACCCAGGAGTACAGTTATTATCACAGGGAAGATGACTGAGTGGTAGGGCAACGGAGATGAGGGAGGAGAAAAACTGAATGATCAAATGGGCCATCATCCATGTAACTGAGTAACAAAGATGAAGGTAACATTATGTAGGACAGCATCCAGAGCTAATTCCCTTCTGTGTTCTCTACAATTCTGTATTTCCTCAATCGTTTTTGTATTAGCAGAATTGAAGATAACTTTATATTATACAGCATCCAGTGCAAATTCCTTACTATCTTCTCTATAATTTGGTATTTCCTTTAATGTTTTTGTGTTAGCTAATATGAAGATGACATTATGTAATACAACATCCAGTGATAATTCCCTACTATATTCTGTATAATTTTGTATTTTCAGTATTGTTTATGGCTTATTCTGGTTCATATGTCTCCATTCTTTTGTCTTTAAAATAAAATTTAAAAAAAAGAAAAGAATTAGTGAAGCACAGAAGGTAGTGAGGCTTTATAGTTATCAAAGGTAGGAAAAGCAATATGCTCTGGAAAGTGAATGTGGGCCACTGAAAGAGCTTACAGTGGCTACAAGCTTAATGACAATTGTCTTTTGTATCCTTCACTCCTCAGGATAATGTCAGATCTAGGCCATCCTATCAAAAACCTGCTGGATCTTGCACCAGAAGAACAGAATACAGCTTTTCTGATCAGTTCCAGATACAGAGCTTGGGTGCATCTGTTCTGAATCTCTGTGATTGACAGGTCATGAGCAGCTACCCAGCCAGCTGGCCATACCCTAATCTCCTGCCTGAAAAGTACCCTCAAGAAAGATCAAACAATTTTGACTGTATAGAGTAAGAAAATATTAAACTGCTTTAATTCTGTATTACTTTGAGACCTACTGATGGGGTGGGAAGACTTAGAAACATCCTACTATAGATGAAGTCCACCCTGACTCTATATTTTTAAGTTGCCTGAAGCACTCAGGGATCCCACATTTCTGGGTCAGTAAAATGAGATACAGGTGCTCCATGGCTTGTCACTTGTTCCAAGTCTACTTCTATTTTATTTTCTCTCCATTTTGCTAAAGATCCCGTTTCTATTTAAGACCCTACTGCCATGTTTTGTTCCAAAGACTCAATAGGGCTCATTTTCAGTGGATGTCTCTCCTGAAATCATGCTAGAACTTATTTCCAGGTATGTCTTATTTTGGGGAGAACAGGGTGTTCCCTATCTGGATTTGAAGTTGTCATAAATCTTCATATCAGACTCCATCTTTTGATAACCCTCCCTTCAGTCTACTCAGTTCAGTCAGTGTTCCTCATAGCCCCAAGAGAATCAGGCCTAAGCCAGGTACTTCTGTTCTCCTGTAGGGCAAGCTGTGAGTGAAAAGAGACTGAACTACAGATGAATTGAGAGCGTTGGATTGGTTACTACAAATCCTTCTTTAACACTGCAGTGATGGTCAGTGGTACTGTTAAAAGTATGGGTGTTTCCGTGCATAAGCTTGCTTTGTGTAGATCGTGCATGTCTGAGTTGGTGATTCTGGTCCTATGGGAGCTGTTTGACCACTCTGAGTTCTACGTGACTGATAGCAGTGCAATGAAGAGCAATGAAATTTTTGTGCGCAAATATGTAAATTGTGCCCTCTCTCGTAGAGGGCCATTGTCTTCCCTGCCCCTTCCCAACCACTTTTGTCTCTGTTTGCACATAATCACATGTCAATATTCCTTACTTTTAACTATGGGGTTGCTTTGGATTCTTTATTGGGCCAGTTCCTTCATTGCGAACCAATTATGATCTTTAATAGGTATGCACTTTGTACCTATATTAAAGTTATGATTTGAAGTTTTAAAAAACTATCTACCATGGTAGGGGACAAGAGTGCATAATGGTAACTGATTTCATACAATAGTCAGCTAATTAATCTTCATCATGGGTAACTGAAGAAAGAGAAAGGCCAAAGAAGCAGAGATTATCTGTAGAATAGTTTACAATTTAAGTTGTCAGCCATGTTCATGGTTAAAAGAGTAAAGTTCTATGTAGCCATTTTGAAAGCAGTTGCCATATTTTCAACGAAATGACATCCACCAAAACACAGACCCATGGTTTCTTGAAATTAATATGCTTATGCAAAATAGCTGGCTTTCATTCTGCACCCTCAGACCATCAGTGTGTGTGTCCTGGTCTGTTCTCCCCAGCAGGCTGTTTTCTACAAGAGAGCAGTGACATGGTCTTGTTCACTGTTTCATCTCTAGTACGTACCCTTCTCTCCGGCACCAGGCATGGCTCTGCAGGTTATCTTGCCAAATGACTAAACAGTGAGGTGGCCAGGATGTACTCCTCTTCTTTGTAGGCACCATGATGTGATTCTGCCAGTTTCTGGGTGCAGTGGAGATTGTAAAGGCAGAGTTTTGTTAGCCAAACTCATGAGTCATGATTCCTAAGCTCAAGTATTGGTTTATTAATTAAACCAAGAGGGTAGTAAAACTATGCAGTGAGCAACATAGTGAGATGCTTGCCTTGCTCGCTTCATAAAACTACATGGCAGGTGTGGCTGCTTTATAATGAGAAGATCGCTTGGTGAGATTGGTGATCACTATGGCCTTTGTCCCAGAGGCTGATCAGCCTGATCTGCCCATCAGCGGGGGCTTTCTACTGGTGGTCAGGATGTGTAAAAAGCCGGGCGGGGGGGGGTGTATGACTGTAATAACATGATGGTACACTCGGGAGGCTGAGGGAGGAGGATTGCTGCAAGTTTGAGGCCAACCTGGGCTATGTAGTGAGTTCAAAAGCCAGCCTTAACTACATAGTGAGACCTTGTCTGAGAAGAGAAAAATAAATCTCATTCTTTGGGCTTTCTGTGTTCAGAAAATATTCCCCACCAGTTAATGCATTCATTCTTCAGAGAAAGTGAAATTGATCAGGCTTTAAGCTCCTCCTTTAGATTCCTGATCCAGTTTTGTTCCCATTATGGTCACCATAAATAGAATTTGCATGTACTTGAACTCCCTAGTCACTAACATGCAGATTGTTCTTTGGGATGTTTGTCTTGGCCAGGGGACTGATTGTGTGATTGCATGATTGCAGGTCATACTCAGAAGGTAACATTAATTCTCTATTTTAGAGGTCTTTGCGTATGCTCACTCTGCACTGATGACATTATTTTGTAGGGATCAAATAACTAGTTTCCTTTAACAGATACTTTTGCACTTCATCAATGTCTTAATTTTTATTATTTTGTGGGAGACAACGTAATTGCTAAGCGCCTGGCTTTTCTGTGATATCTTGCCAGCTGGTCTTGTAAAGTGATCACTTTCAACTCAGGAATGACAAATAAAGATAGAATTTTTGAAAGTGCAGCATCCACATGGGTAACAATGATAGCAGAAATGCTTGTTTCTGTGTATGTTTTCCTCCCAATCTTATTAAAGATTTTTTTCCCCTGACATACTGTGGCAATGAAAATGGGCCTGAAGGCTTCGCTGCCAATGCTAAACAAATAAATACTATAATTAAATAATAAAAGCAGTCTGAATCCATAATGTCAGACTGACAAAGAATGGAAAAAGAGAAAGTTGGACCATTTAATGGTTAGCAAGCTGTCAGCAAACGCATAGTCAGAGCTGAGACGGTGGATGGCTTTGTGTGTCCCGGGAAGGAGTGGGGTCTGTGCCTCAGGGCTGTTGGGAGGGGCACAGAAGCTTTGGGAAGAATTGCAGTGTGGTCAAGGGTACACATGAGACAGGTCACACTGGGGCAGCAGGGACAGAGACAAGGAAAAAGAGGCAGGCTGTAATTTGAATACGGGATGAGGCGATAGGTCAAGGAGAATAGCAGGGTGAGTTATTTTTTATTTTTATTTTGAGATGGGAGAAAATTGAACTTAAGAAGAGTACAGTGGTAGGGAGACAGTAAACAGTCAGTTAAAAGAAATGGGAAAGAAGAGACCTGATCTCAGAGGAGACAGGCAGGGACGCATGGCAGGTGGATTATCCTTCCGAGAAGAGACCCTTCTTCCTCTGAGATGCAAGGGCAGGATGAGTGACAGCTATAGATTGACTCGTACCCAGCAGGCTGTGTTTCTGTGAAATAGGAAGCATGAGGAAATGAGCTGTTAGGAGGGCAGAGAGCGGCAGAGACAGCAGGAGAACTGAATGCCTGGAGTAGTCATTGAGCGAGCTGGGGCCGGTAATAGAATTGTCAAGGAGTCCAAAAGGCATAGCAAATTGGACCCCTTGGATTATCAGCAGCAATTCCCAACGACCTGTATGATTTTCTCATTCTGCCAGACCAGGGTCCGCTCTAGGAATGTCCTATACCAGGAGCTGTATCACTTTATGACTGCATATTTGCAAGGTAGATGCCAGAGAATGTCAGCGGAGCAGGGAGTTGAGGGTGCTGGCCAGATGTGACAAATGCCACAAAGGGGGAAACGAGCAAGCTTGCATGGCGACATGTGGGCCAAGGTTGTGACCTTACCATGGAGCAGCTACAGAAGCTTTGGCAGAGCAGCGAGAGCCATCTCAGCTGACTGCCTAGATGCTACCAGTGCTCATCTCCATGTTCTAGCAGATTTCTAGGAGGAGATTCTCTGTCCCTTTTACTGTCTCTGTCCCTACCTTACTGTAGGGTTGACAGTTTTTATATGAATGGATCCTTTTTGTTTTTTCAGCTAATTGTGGTAAGAAGTGTTTAAAAAGTGCATTCACCAGAAAATTGGGATGATATTAAAATGTTAAGGAAGTCTTAGATGTGATAGAGACAGAATTCTTACTTTGAGTTTGCGGAGTCTGACCTCAGGTCTTTGGTTACTTAGACTGTGCCTTGCACAATGCCTGAGTGCTATTCTGTTTCTTTTTCTACCCCTGGCTCTGCAGCCCACCAGTCTGAGTGAGTTTTAAGTGAGTTTCTCTACAGTCATGTCTTGGTTTCTCCCTGAAATTCATCTCTGCAGCTGTCCCACATGACACGCTTCATTTTGGTGATTAACTTCTTGGACTCTTGTTCTTCCTGACATTAAGACCATTTTTTTGTACTGGGAATCAAACTCAAAACCTTGCACTTACCAGGCAAGTGCTGTGCCGCTGAGCTATAAGCCCAGCATCAAGCCCTTTTGGATGGGCCATTCTAACCCGACCCCCGCCTACCTTTCCTGAGGCTACAAATCCACCTACCCTGTCTTGTTGTGGTGTCTGTGAGTCTGACTCTTGGACTTCCAACTTTCATCCTGATCAGTTTCTGTCTGTCCTATGACTTGTCTGAGAGATGTCCCCACAGAAGTAAAGTGGGCTCACACTAACCTCTCCTCTGCAATGTGGGCCAACCTCTCAAACAGGATCTGTACACGAGTCCTGTTTTCTCTCAACTCAGAACTGAGAATGCTTCCTTTTTTCCTATTTCTGGAACAAGTTGTAATAATTTTAGATGAAAAGGAAGAAGATTCTGAAGGTTTTGAATGAAAGGGGACTGGTAAGGCACAGAAAGAAAGTGGACTAAAAGAACTTCCCTGTCGCTTTCGCTTTTGAGTGACTTCCTGTAGGTGGGAGAGATTTCTAGTCCCAACAGTGATGACAGTGACTGGCTTGGGAAAAGAATACAATAGCGATGTAGGGTAGTAAGAACACAACATTTATTGATTGACTCCTGTGTGTTTTTTTACACATCCTGTTTAACTACTTTATTGAGAAGGAATTAAAAGAAACCTTTAGGCAGAAGGCTAAGGTCAGAGGAGAGCCTAGATTTAAGGCTGACTTCCCTCTTCCCCAAATATGAACTACTCGGGACCCCATTTACTCTCCTGTCCTCATTCTGTCACCTCCACTTTTACTCCAGGTACACTCCTTTGCTTTCCATTCACCCTCTGTGATTTTTACTTGGGAAAACTGATTCTGAGTTTTTATTAAGAAAGATACTCTCCAATTTAAGAAAAGGTACATGAGCCACAATTCTGTTGGTACCCGGTTGTCACAGTTTCACAATTCAATATTGCAAAGCCATCGTAATTCAAAGCATTGCTAGCTTGGTAATTCACTTCATTAACGGTGCTGCCTGAATAAAACACATGGCAAATTAGAAATAAACAAATCCTTGGAATGTATGATCATACATTCAGAAAGCACACAAGGTTAGCATATAGACAGAAGGAGAGAGAGGTGGGGTAGAAGTGGCAGGGAAAGAAATCATATCAGGATTAAGAGGGATTTTCTGAGCCTAGAGGTACTCTAAACCCAGTAGTTTTAGAAAGCATTTCTGAGAAATATTGAAGCATTAATTATGAATCTGTCTTATTTATACCTTTTCTTTTACACCTCCCTGTCCTCCCATAGCCAGTGTTCTATGAAATACTCTCTGTCTTACATCCGGAACAGATCTCGAATCTTCCCACTTGTCTTGCTAATGGGCGCAGGTGAGGTGCAGTCTCCAGTGGGCATTCTATGGAAAAGAAAAACAAAGCCTTTGTTTTGTGAAGAAAATGAGAGTTTGGAGTTGCTTCTTGTCATGTTACCTGTAGTCAGAGCTTATCTCTGGGAATTAAGGAAGGTTGTTCGCTGCTCTTTTCCCTTTTCAATCAGGTGGGGGTGTACCTGCTTTAGGTCGGTGACACTTTTTACATCTGTGTGAAAACATTCACACACAGAGTCAGGTTTTCTGGTTTTTTGTGCTTTTTCTCAGCGATCATGGAAGCCAGTTGCTGAAGTGAAGATACGAGCAGACTGGAACCATTTGAGTCCCTGTATTACCCAGGGTTCTTCAGAGAAATGGAACCAACAGGTTGCATAAAGATACATGGAAAGACTTATGATGATGGATTGGCTCCTGTAATTAATTACAGAGGCAGAGAAGTCCCGTAATCTGCCATCTGTAAACTCAAGACCATGGAAAGCTGTTGGTACAGTCCTGTCTACATTCAAGGGCCTGAGGTTGGAGGAGGGGCACTTGGTGGGGATCCCAGTCTCGCTCCCAAAGCCCAAGAATGAGTCTGAAAATCAGGAGCACCAATGTGCAAGGGCTGGAGGAGATGGCTGTATTCATTTTTCCTCCAGTAGAGAGGGATTCGTCCTTGTTTCTTTTCACTGTTGTTCTCTGACCCATGACCAACTGCATGATGCCCCCGCAACAGGGGTGTGTGGGACTTCTTTCCTCAGTGCACCAACTCAGATGCTGAATACTTCCAGAAACATGTTCACAAGCATATCAGGAAATCATGTTTTTGCAGGATACCTGGACACCTCTTAGTCCAGTGAAATTGGTGTCAAGTTTCCTGTCACAATCCCTGAGCTGCACAGGGTACCGCTGCCCTAAAAGGCCCCCCACCCCGTACAAGTGGTGAGTGTTTTACAACAAACTGAGAGGTTGGTGTTGTTTGTTAGCACATCATAGAAAACCACTCTTCTATCCCACATAGTAAAACAAGCTGCTGTCACCTTTCTGCTGAAATCCTGCACAAATTTCTTAACTCTTCTGCTTGCTTCCTTGCCTTCTCACCCTTCAGTTCTCTGCACAGTGGTATTAGTGGACCATTTAAAACATGCATCAAGGCCTGTCCCTCCCCTGTCCGCAAACCTGTTGCTTCCCCTTGCTTTTAGGATGAATTCTAAAGTCTTTATTGTGTCCTTCTAGGCCTGAACCGTTTCCTCTTGGTTTTTATTTCCAAACAATCCACAGCTCTTTCTCCACCGCTCCTGATACCTTCCTGCAGTTCCCCAAACAGTCCACGCTGCCCCATTCTGAGGCCTTTTTACCTACCGTCTCCTCAATCTGGAACATTCCCCAGCAACATCATTGACTTTCCAAAGCTGTCCTACATCACTTGGCTCATCCTCGGGCTACCCAGCTAAATGACACTCCCTCAGACGCCTAAGTGGGACCCACCTGCCCGTTCCTCCCTTTCCTGCCACTCCCCTTACTTCAGCTGTACCAACCACAGTTCGTATTCCTGCGTTCATGTGTGTGTTTGGTGGTTTGGTAAGTGACTTGCTCTCTAACCACACAGCGGGCTCCACTAGGGCAAAGGACCATGTCCATTTGCTTGTCTCCCCATCCTAAACATCTTGTGTCTCACATTCGACTCTCAAGAAATTCCTTCAGAGTGCCCAAGTACACGGATCCACCATAAGATGGTTGTGCACATCTTTTTAAAGTTGAAGGAAAGTGACAGTCAGTTTTTCAGTACTTTCCAATGTTTGAGGCCTGGTAGCAGATGCTCTAAGATGTTTTGTACAACATACATGTGTCACAATAACAATACTCAGAGATGGAAACTATTCACTTTAGAGATGCAGAAATGTATTAAATATGCAGGCACATAAGATGCCCATGTCCACATGGCCAGTTGTGTGCATGGCTCGATCACCTATCTCTTTAACCTGCTTTTTGGTTTTGTTTTATTAAACCCCCGATTTTCCAAGTTCGTAAAGCACCAGTACCAGGTCCCTTATATCAGTTATTATAATCAAAGCCAGCTTTATCTGTGCTCTGTATGGGAAGAACTATTCCTCGCCCGAGTCTGGGTCCTTCCTCACAGCGTTTGCATTTTTAAAAAATAAAAGTGTTTCCATGCGCAGTGGTGAAAACTCCTCAGCAACCTGTTCATTTTAAATTCCAACCTCAACTAAGAAAATGTGGAAGTAGGATGTGTCCAACACAGATTTCTTTTGACTTTGCCTTGACTGTGTAAACTTTTCTTTCTTTTTTTAAATTTAGAACCTGCCGAGCTGAAAATATCAATTTCCTTTTCCACAGAGAAATCCAATACTGGAATGAAGATCAGACTTCATGTGGACACACCTTGTCAGTTAAATCTGATGTTGGTTAACAGTATCTTATAGGCTTTCATTATAAATCAATCTTTTTTTTTTATCTCTTCCATGAAACAGCACATATCTGAATGAGAAGTCACTCCAGCTGGCAGAGAAATGCAAAAATCTACAGTATGGCATTAAGTCTTTATCCAACAAAACGAAAGGGTAAGTCTCACTCTACACATTTAATTTAATTTGAAAATAAGTTTATTGAAGTTCTGCATAGCATCTTTGCAGTCATTTGCGGAGTGAGTCTGTGTTCACTCTCCAGCTTGGCATAGAATTTTGAGACTCTTCTGTCGAGGAGGAGTAAGGATGGTGGGTCACATAGTGCTGAGCAGGGTCATACTCCGGTGAGAGAACTCAATTTATCTATCACTAGGTCCGTATTTATTAAAAACACGGTGTAGTTTTACTGGCTATGCTCTTAGAGACCTTTGCTTCTTTTGAGACTCCAATATGCACTCTGGACCCCATCCTTGAAAAACATCTTCTTGTACAAAATTTTGGTTGTTATTTAAGGCTAAGGATTAACCCTTAATCGCAGCTCTGGGTCTCCTCTGACTCACCCACTTCTACTTAGATCCTGTATTTTAGTGAGTCCGTTCCAGCCTCTTCTTCAGACTGGGTAGATGGAAATACAAAAGGTCCATGCTTCATATGTGGAAGAGGCACAGGGGCCTCAGATTCCAAAGTGAGGAGAGCTGTTTCAATTGCAGCTAGAAGGGCGGAATGTGACAGTGCCGGATGAAGGACGCAGGGGCCAGCAGAGCACGTGCTCAAGCCTATGATCCCCCCAAAAGGAGGGAATCCGAGTTTCATTTTGCTGTGTGCTTGGATGACAGAAGATGGTTCAGGTGAGAGGCAATAGCTAAATTCCTCATGCCGGGCGGATCTGAGGGAGACCTAGTGGTCTTTCTGTTTTTCTCCATGTTTTTCCCTCTTGCCTCTATATGTCTCTCTTCCTAATAATCAGTATTTCCCCATCGGTCTTTCTGTCTCTCTCTTCTCTCCCTGTCTCTCCCTCTGTCTCTGTCTCTGTCTCTGTCTCTCTCTCTCTCACACACACGCACACACACACACACACACACACACACACATCCCTCTTCCTCTTTTCTTCTTTTAATTTTAAAAATAGCGCTTGTGGGCAGAAGGTGTAAGGCAGCTGCCTGCCGTCCACTCGCTCCCTTCCCTGGGGTTGTGGCAGGTTGGCCCCAGGGAAGAGAAACTGAGGTCAGTAGCCTGGTCTGTGCTGCTATGCAGCTGCACCTCTGGGTAAATAGCCTTATGAATTTTCCTTGCCAGAAGACACCTTAGACCCATGGGCTGTCCCTAGCAAGCTACTCCCTGGCTGAGGTGTCACCCATAGTAAGTGGCCCCTGGGATGGAGAAGGCAGGTCACCCTTAAGAAGAACACATGAGAATAAAGGGAAAATGTTTCATAACTTAAATATTCCTGCTTTATGAGGAATCCCACAGGCCTGACTTAGAGACCTCACCTACTGTTACAGACTAGGTCTAGGTCTGTGTGGGAAGACTGAACCCAGGCATCAACCTTGATGCTCTTGACCTCTCCCTGGTTTATTGGAAACTCTCAACTGCCCAGATCCTTGACGTTAATAGAAAACTTAACACTGCACATGAGTACAGCCATGAGCTGATCCAGTTTGACAACCTCATCCTCATGTTGCTCCACGTATCAAAGGATAGCCCTATTAGGGTTTTTGTTTTGTTTTTCCTAAATTCCAAGTGATGACCCCTCGGCGTGCTAGGAGAACTCACTTGCGCTGAGCCTGCACTCAATGTGCTTCCTGCCCTCCACCACAGGCTGGTCTGTGCTCGTCCAGAAAGTTGACCTGTGCACACTTTGGCAGTGGGCTCTGGAGCTCTTGCCATGGATTTTTTTCCTTTGGATGTCACCCCGTGGGAACAGGACAACGACATCAGTGCGAGGGAGGAAGGCCGCTCCTCATGGTGGTGCTGTGGGTCACCTACATCCACGGAAGGGACCAGGTCATTTGGGTTAAGCCAGGGCTTGTGTTAGGTTTCCTTCTCCCTCCTCCGTGCTCTCTTCCTATGCCGTTCTTTTTCCACTGAAGGCTTCGATTTAGGGATAAGTTGGGCTGCTGTCTCAGTTGCTTTTCTTGTTGCTGAGGTAAAACACCTGACACCCAAAGTTAAAGGGGGAAAGGTTCACTGGGCTCACAGTTTGTAGAAGCTTTAATCCATAATTGGTTGGCTCCAAGGCAGGGTGGCTTGGCAGAGGGAAATGCAGAGGAAAATAGCTCATGGCACCCACAAGGTAACAAAGGCAACAAGGGACCTTAACAGCATCTTTCTGCCCCTTTTATATTATCTAGACTATGTAGGGCAGGTAGCACTCGCACCCTTAACCCTAATGCCCTTGATCCTAGCATTGCACCATGAATCAGTTCCAGCACACACACTAGATCCGGCCACCTCTGGAAAAGCCCCACCTATAACCATGTGAGGTTTTGTAGGGGACATCTAGACACTAGCCATAAGGGCTGCCTGCACCTTTGGCCACAGCCCCTTCTTTAAGGCCCTAAGTGATATGATTTGAGCTGGCTGGGGTTCCTGAAGAGATCCCAGCTTACTATAGATTGGCTGGGACACTTGTGCAAATGCTTCTCTCTTCATACAATAAAAGAGCTCTTGCATTATGCATGGCATGTCACATCTGTTTGATCGTGTTGGACCTGTTGTCCTGTTTGTTGTTTTGGGGGTGGGAGGGTATTACAAGGCTCTGTTCGACTTTTCCTGAAGGACTTTATTCTAAACCCTCACTGCCTTTCACAGATCACGCATCTAGCACAAAGACACAGGAAAAGTAGAAAAATAGGAGAATGATCTTTGCTCCCGCATAGTTTGGGGAGACCTGGCTCCTCCTTGGCCAATGTGTGTGATGTGCACATTGATGGTGCTGTTCCGATAATGTGTGGCCCTCGCTCGTGACTCTGTCCAGCTTTCTCACTGACATTTACAACTTTTGCTCCCAAAAGTGACAAAAATTTTCAACAAAGGGATGAACAATGTCTGTACACGGTGGCCAAGCACTGGATCTGTACAGGGGGGACATTCTGTCATCACAGAAGGTGTCTTTATGAAGCCAGAGAGTTTTACAAGTCCTTGGCATGCATCCATGGCACTAGTTCACTGCAGTGTGCTAATGAGGATGCCCCGGTGCATGCTCTTCTGATTGCTCTCTCGATTTTTTTTGTATTTTTTTCCCTGTTGTTTTGCATTTGATGGTAAGACCTTCTCTGTGTGGTTCTTTAGGGGTTGCCTTTCCATTATGCACACAATTTTCAGCTAGCTCATATAATTAGCCTGCACTGGTATTCTGCACAGCACAGGTCTAGAGAGAGCAGGCACGAATTTCCCATTGTTATGAGAGTGTTATTTTGAACACAGGAGACTAATTTTTTCAGTTGTATTGTCTATTGTCAGGAATTGTGCATTCTGCAGCTAGTGCTATTATAGACTTACAGGGGACAATTGAGAAAGCCATTCAGGGTATGGTGATAAAAAAAGTAATTTCATTTTCTTAGAAATAATTATTTAGCCCTATTTTTGTCATGGTCTGTTAAAGACTTAGAATTTTCTCTTTCTTCAGCCAATTTGTCCCTTTCAGGTTGATAAAATACAATTTAGAAAGACAAAGTTATACAGGGAAGAAAATAGCACTCTTTTTCCCCACTAGTCATAACTTCATTTTTGAATAAAAGAAAATTAAGCAGTTACCATTTGGACAACCAGTGGGATAGGTTATTATATGTCATAATTCTTTATTCTCTGTTTAAGAAAGTGAACTCCGAGAAGGTGGAGCCCTTATTCACAGTGATATTCCAGGTGCCTGTCAGAGTGCAGAGCATGAATTAGTTGCTTAGGAAGTGTTTGTTGAACAAATAAATGAATAAATGGATGGAGGGATGGATGGATGGATGAATGTATTAGGGCTTCAGGACATTTTCTATGCCATCTCTAATTTCTACATGTTAAAAACTTATGCGTAAGATCATAAACTACCACATTTAAGATCCAAATTAGAGCACTTTTTGAGCATTCACCACCTTTTGCTTCTCTTCCACTATTCCAAGAATCCAGGATCCACTAAAATGTAGCTACATTAATTTTTACTATTTGGTCAGAGAGGATGAACTCCCCTAACAAAATCTCTCAGTACTCAGTGTCTTAATACAAAATTTTATTCTCTTTCTTACAGTGTTTAATATCTCTCCTTGATCAGGCCACTCTCTCTGGTGGCTCTTCCTAGGGTGCTGACTCAGCAATTCAGGCCCATTGACTCAGCAATTCTGTCCCATGTCCTGTTATCTACAACAGATGATGCCCCAGCTGGCTTGCTCCTGAAAGAGAAAATACGGTGAAAGGAGAGGGATCAAAGTACCAGTCATTCCACTCTGATTCTACTGGCTAGGTCGGGTCCATGGAGTGGTTGGGAGCATGTGACTGGTTTGGGCCCATAGAATGGGAAAGAGTGATGTAGGGTGGTATTGGGGGGTCCTAGCACCTAGCTAAGCGGCTGCTTGCAGCAACTGCTGTATGCTGTGGAAAGGGAGCACTGGTCTGTGGTGGGCAGCCAGACATCTCTGCCGTGTATATAGCAGCTCTCTCATTCTGACAGTCCTTTTGACTACAGCCCCTAAGGTGTCTCTTAAAGTGGGAAGAAGCATTCGTTTTTAACCAGCAGCAAATGTAACACCTCTGAGCCTTTGAACAGCTTCAGTAGTGTTCCCCATGAAAGAATTTACAGAATTTCTCTGGAACAGATTGTAAGCTACTGCCTTATCACTTTCTGAAAAATCATTAAGGCATGGAAGGCTCACTTGTCTTTAGATGGCTTCTTCAGGGTAAGATACACATATTCTTTTTTTTTTGAGACAGGGTCTCACTATGCAGTTCAGGTTGGCTTTGAATGCACTTATGTAGCCCAGGCTGGCCTTGAACTCACAACGATCCTCCTGCCTCAGCCTCCCAGGTCCTGGGATTACAGGTGTGTGTCACCACGCCCCAGCAGATACAAATATTCAGAATTAAGATTTAGAATGTCTGCCTCATATCACCTAGATGTGACTGAGCCATATGCTACTGGAGGAATAAATAATTTGATGAACTGTTTCAGCAGTTGCATTTATAATTACTGAGAACAACAGTATTTTCTGAAATGTACCCTCTTCATGGGTAGGCATAAAGATGCTAGTTAAAGGTACCATTGTGCAGGCTAACATGCAAAGAAAGTTAAGTCTGGCTCTAAATTTTCTTCCTTCTCTCTTATCCTGGAGAGAACAACATGACCTGAATTGCTGCATGAAAGGAGGAGGCGTAAATTATGGCAGATCAAACTTCAAAAAGCTGGAGTGTGAGCATATCACTTGACAGCCTGCTAACAAAGCAAAGATTCCTCAATTTCAAGTTATCTGCCAGAAAGAAAGATTTTTGGTCCTATATAAGATCTTTTGGCCTAGAATAATGGATGACTTATTCTGTTCGGCTTTAAATCCATGGCCTTTAATTGCTTTCTAAATTGGTACATACAATTTTGTCTGCTCACCTCAGACCTTTCTCCTTGCTTTTTCTGGTCAGCTTTTAAGAGAACCAGAAAGACATCACTGCTCCCTTTCCTGATGGAGAGGAATTGGCCAGATGTTTCTAATGTTTTGTTTTTGTGTTTTGTTCTCTTTAATGGCTTGATCATCTTGCATTCTTGCATCTGGTCATCTGAGCAACCTCACCGAAGGTAACAACAGATAATATAACAACACTGTGAATTCCTACCATCTTTTCCTGAAGCTCTATATCATTTTTATTGTTTTTGCTTTGTTTTGCTTTTGTCTGTGTGGTTGGTATTTTGCTATTGTTCCTTTTTTATTATTCTCTTTAAAATAAAATTTAAAAAAGGAAATAAGACGTTCACACCAACAGCTAATCACACCAACCTGACCCATTCTTATTGCCTTAAATTTCTCTTGGTAACTTGTTTGTTGATGTGAAATTTTGAGTTGAGAGACCTACGAACAAGCACTGAGGCCATTATAGAATTCTCTGAACTCTTTCTGCATTTATACCCAGAGTTATGCCAAAAGTCATTTAGCAATCACTGGCATGTAGTTCAAAATAAATAGTCACAACCTAAGGGCTAGAAGGAATAGTTTCTTAAATTCATATACATATATATGTATATGTACATTACATTATATATGTATTCATATATGTTATATATAATTTATTATTTTTACTGTGAACAAATATGACCTTTTTAAAGAACTCTGATTCATTCTGTTTATTTTTTTAAATTAAATTTTATTGATACATTTTAGATATACACAATGATCACATTCATCATAGGGAATTTATACCTGTACATGATGTGTCTTGATTTTTCTTTTTTCCTGTCTTCCTCCTCTTCCTTCAACTCCTCTTCCTCTCCTGTTTACAAAAGCTTTGTTTCCACTTTTTTCTTATGTTCTCTGTTTTCTCTTCCCTCCTTTCCCTCTCCCTCCTCTCTTGTTCTTCTTTCCATTTGAACATTTCTTCCCCCTTCCCAGTATCTACTATATATTTTTAGTCCTGATTTATCCTTTTCGTTTCTCACACCAGAGAAACAACACAATATTTAAACGTGTGTTCCACTTATTTCACTTAAGAGCATGATCCAAAGGTGCATCCATTTACCTGGAAATGTTTCTGGTTAATCCTCTGATTTTTCATGTCCATTAATATTTGTTTCATATGGTTGGGAGCACTGATATTAGTGCATATATGTTTATGACTTTTATCTCTCCCATTTGGATTGTTCCCTTTAAAAGGATGTAGTGACATTTTTGTCTCTCTTGATCAATCTTGGCTTGAAGTTTTCTTCGTCTGCAAATAGAGTAGCTATTCCTCCCTGCTTTTTTCCAGGTTCCTATTGCCTGGAGTTTTGTTTTCTCACCTTTGACTTTCAATCTATGACTTTCTTTTTGAGCTAAGTGTGTTTCTTGTATGCAGCACATTGTTGGAGTTTGTTTCTTGACCTATCCTGCTAATCTGTTTCTTTTTATTGGTGAATTAAGACCATTTACACTGATGGTTATAACTGATAAGTATTGACTTATCCATGTCATATTATTTTCCTGTTGTTGGTTTTCTTTTCCCCCTCTGTTTAATTGCTTGCCTTGCCAGTGGATTCATTGTGTTGGGGTTCATGGAGTCGTAGTCCTCATTATCTTCTTCTAGAATGTCCTTTAGAGGTCATGAATTTCCTCAAGTATTCTTTGTTATGGAAGTATCTTATTTCTCCATTAATTTTGAAAGATAGTTTTGTAGGTTATATCAGTCTGCATTGGAGGTGTTTTTTGTTAGGGTTTGAAATATTTCACTGCAAATTCTCCTGGAACATCAGCTGTGATTCTTACAGGCTTTCCTTTATAAATAATTTGCTTGTTTTTCTCTAACAGTTTTTAATATTCTGTTCTTATGTTAAATTTCTGGAATTTGATTATTACATGCCTTGGTGTAGATTTTTTAAAATCATGGCTACTTGGAGCTCTGTAGGCCTCACTTACATGTATGTTGAATTCTTTTTCCCTATTTGGGAAGTTTTCTGTCATTACTTCTTGGGCAGGGTTTTTGTCATTTGTGCTACCACCTGTTTTCCCATTGACTCTGATCAATCTGATGTTATTCTTCTTTTGTTGGATTGAGTGTTCATGGTCTCTGCTATTTTTAATAAATCTTCACTTTCATCACTGCTAACCACAGTCCTGTGTTCTCTATCTGATATCCTGTCCTCATATTGGTTGATTGTGCTGCATATACTTGGAATAAATTTTTAATCTCCTGGATAGCTGTTTTAATTTGTTTCAAAGACTCCATTTCTTTCCAGTGTTGGGCATTCATGGTATCCATCATGTTCCTAAGTTCTTGTATTTTTTTTATCTGTACCTACTGTACAGCCACTAATATGTTCTTCATTATGGTCATCATCTCTTTAGTTATCTGAGAAATTATTTCTGATTTAGCTTTTTATACAGCCTCATTCATCTGATTTTATTTTACTTCCGCTGTTACCAGAGTTTGGGTGGAGAGATTTTGAATTGTTCCACCTCATTGGCCCATGGGTTTGCCTTTGGTATGCTGGAAGTCTTGTGTTGCATCTTGCTTCCATGCCTTCTCATTTTCCATTGTTTTAGTTTAGTTTCTGCCTTGCTGCTTATAAGTTGCCTGTGGTAGGTAGCTTTATTGCTAGTATCAAAATCTCTTAAGGAAACGACTTCTTTTCAGAGATGTCTTTTAAGTGTAGGTGTCTTTTGGCTTTTTCGTCTGTTGCAAGTTTCCACCTCTTCAATTTATTGGGGATGAGAATTTGCTGCCTGTTTGGCCTAGCCCCTGATTCTCTGGCACTGGATTACAGTATTGCTTATGACTGTCAGTGGTCTTGGCACACATGGAAGAACAACTGATTAGAACAACTATGTCACCTTGGCTAAAATAGTTCAATCTATAATAGCCGGAGCATCAAGCATAGTCTAGAAAATGACAAAATGTGGTAACTAAGAATTTGCTACCTTTAACTGTGTAAGATTTGTAGCTATGTAACAAAATTTGAAACAAACCAGGAAGTTGTATATAGTAAATACCCCCTCAATAGAGTGACTTTGCCCTCAGCAGAGAAAATTTTAAAGGGATCAGAACAAAAATTAGGTAAAAGAAGAGAAATAGATTAGAAGCAAGGCTGAAGGACAATGAAGATCATGTAAACTTTGGGAAACTGCTGACAAAACAGGGAGGAGAGAAAGAAAGAAGGAACAAATCAAAACAAGAACAGAATAAAATAACAGCAAAACATTAGAAACGATATTCACATGCATATGAAAACAAGAGTAAGCAATAAACAAAATGCAAAGAGAGGAAGAAAACAGCGCATCACAGCATGTTTCTGTTGTCACTGATAGACAAGTAGAGCAGACAGAGCCCACATCCGTGCTGGTTGATCCCAGCAAGCCCGAAGCAGAACTATGGCAGGGTGGATAATCCAGCAAGCCTGTGCTTTCAACCCCGCTGAAGTTCAGGCTGATCTTGGTTTCTGGCTGTGAGTCTGGGAGTAGTTTGCCCTCAACACTCCAAGTGCCTCTTGCTGGCTTGAACTTCGCCGCTGACCCTTGGTGTCTCCCATGACTCAGCCTCACCCAGACACTGGGAGCCACTAGAAGAACCAACCTCTGGTTGATTTGAGTCCCAGCTGCAGCTGGCCTCTTTCAAAATCAGTGCCTGGCCAATCATCTTCTCCTGGGAATGTCTGAACCAGAATCGGAATCACTCACCAGCCCCTGCAGCTCACAGTGTCCACTGCCCTGCTCTACTCGTGCATTTCTCCATGGAGGCCTCTGGAGTCACTTGTATTTATGATGCCTCTGTGGGTTTGAGCTGCTCACTGGGATTCAGGAGAAAGTACCACTTGTCACCTCCCTGTTCTGCACTGGAGTTCTTCTCTTTGCTCTTCCCAGGGGCTCCAGTTCTTGCATCAGAGCCTTGCTTGGTCCTGGGGACCCATTTCCCTCCTTCTTCTCTTCCCCACATTGCTATGTTCCAGGGTCTGGATTTCAAATCTTGGAGAGGTTGATTTGCTGCTGCTCCAGTCCACCATCTTCCCAGAAGTCCAAATCTCCTCCGTGTAAAGATAAAAGATGGAATTATAACTTGTTCTAAATCAGGCAACTTGTTAGTGGAAGGGTGACAAATGAAAGACTCTAATTTTTGCATTTGTATGTGTGTGTGTGTGTGTGTGTGGACATGCATCTGTGTGGTTATTGATGTTAGAAGATAACAAGCAAAATACTAACTGAAATTCTTTAAGTAATATGTGGTAAGAGTTATTTACCATCATTTTTATAATGCTGAAGATTAAAATAGCATATTATTTTAAGTACTTGTCTGTGGAAACTAAATGGTATTTTCTTTCAGAGCAAATTGAAACACTGGCTTTCTAGTTAGACTCCTATGTTGTTCAGTATTCACATTGTTAAATGCCCTCATACTTTGTCAAGTAACTCATCATGTCACTTGACAAGTAATTTGAAGGAAATTGTTAATGGGAAGACTGTGACAATAAAAATAATAACTCTTAAAGTCATTGGGAAATAATTGGAATTATTTCCAAGTTAAAAAGCAGTACAGAGATAAGAAAGCAACCATTTACTATTTCCAAAGTATGCAAATGTAATAGGCAGTGTTAAAGATATCATTTATTTACTATTTGTTGTATCCAGACCTTTAAGAGGGTCCCAGAGGTCCTCTTCCTGGTATTTGCAGAGCTGTCAACTCCCTGCCATGCTGCACTGGCTGGGAAACTAGTAGGCTGTTGCAGAAATAAAGATATGAGACTTTTAAGACTATGTCATGAAAGAATTCACAGGTTCTGCTTTGCTGTCCTGTGGATTGCTTGCCCTGGTGAATGATAGCTGCCATGCCAACTTAGCGTGGTCCACATGGCAAGCATCTGAGGCCTCTCCCAATGTCAGCATCATCTTGGAAGCCATATGAATGAGCTGCTTGGAAGTAGCTCCTTCAGCACCGACAGTGACTGCACTTACTGAGAGATGCAGGGCCAGAACCACTCAGCTGTGCTTCTTCTGAATTCCTTACCTGTGCAGCAATAAATGTTTCTGGTTGCTTCAAGCCACTAAATTTGAGAGCAATGTGTTACATACTCATAGATGCCTAATTCATTACTTAATTCATAATCTTTACATTATTTTCATCATCGTGACAATATTATTGCCATAGTTATCCATAGTGATAAGGAAAACTATTATTTTTGTGGGGTTACTGTCCACCAGATAATTGAAATGTATTGATAATCCTTCCAATAATTCTTCAGAGGACGTATGATTATTTTAATTTCACAAGTGAAACAGAGGGGCTCAGAGGCTTCATTGACTTGTGGGACATCAGATAGTTACAAATGGTAGAGCCAGGATTTGGTTCTTTTTTTCACAAGTGTATGGTACTGTTCTTAGTGGGAACTGAACTATAAGCCACAAATCTATACCGAGAAAGACATTTCATTTGAAGATGTGATGCTACTGAAGTGATCACAAATACTATACCCCAAATACTGTACAGATCACTCCTTTGTATTTATTTTACTTAGGCCTCTACAGTGATATTATGGTTACATAGGATTATTATGCACAGCAGTTACTGTAATTGCAACTTGGGTGATTAGTGAGGCTTTTCTTAGTAAGATCATGGCTGATGGCTAGTTATTGCTATACATGGAGATGGGCCTCCTCTTCACTGGGAAGCATTTTCAAGGTGTGCGTGGTTGCACACAGATTGCGAATTCATGGGTAATGGGCAAGGCCATAAAGACATCATTTCTATCTTTTAGCAGCTCACTGCATATGAAGAAAGTCACATATTTAAACACACACTGGCATCACTGTGGCCTCTCGTGCAGACCCCTCCACATTGCCCCTCACTCTGGCCCTGGGACCTTCAGCTTCATTTCTTGTCCTTCTCAGTCCTCAAGGGTCTTTTAGGCTCATGGGTTTAAATACCAACAATACACTGACGATTCCCAAATCGATACCTATTGCCTGAACCGTTTCCCAGATGCGTAGGTGTAGGTGTACCTGGGCCCAAGTAACACCTCCCTGAGGGGCCTGTAAGGGACCTAAACCTCACCTGCCGCCAAATGACCTTCCTGGACTTCCTCCTACGCACGTCACACACAGACATTCTCCTGAGCTTGTCTTCCTTCTGCTCAGGCCTGCCGCCTGGGGTTACCCTCAAGTCTTCTTGTCCATCCTGTGTTCATTCTGTCAGTGGATCTTATTGGCTACCGTCAGATCAAATCTAGAAGCTGCTGATTTCATACTGACTTCACCACTCCTGCTCTGGGCCAAGCTACCTTTAGCTCCCTTGTGGATCATAGCAGAACTGTTCTGCCTGTGTTAACCTCTCATTCTTATAGACAGTTCTCAAGAAAGGAGACAGAGGTCCTCTTCCAAAAAAAAATCACGCCAATAAATTCTCTGCTTTTATGTCCTCCAATTCCCAAAATAAAAGTCAACGTTCTTAAAGTTGAACCTTCTAAGTTCTCAAATATATGTGTAATATATTCACCAATAATAGCAGAGAGGAAGTGGGTGGGAGCAAAGTGTAGTGTGCTAAGAGGATAAATAGAGATGTCAAAGTGATAATTATAACGATGTGTGGCTGGAGTTTTAATATCAATAAATACTACACATGTAATAATAATATCACAGAAAAGAGAAAAGGAAATAGATCTTTATAGGATTAATGATTCTCTGCAGTTAAGCCAATATGAATATGAAGGTGATTATGGTATTGAGACGTGTATGGTAAATCATACAGCATCCACTTATTTCAAAATTATTGAAGGAATTAAAATGCTATATTAAATTATAAAAGTTCACTCAAGGCCAATTAAAGCTATAAAAGGGGAATATAGGAACAAAAAAGGCATGAAACATGTAGTAAAAAATAAAGCAGCAGACATAAATCTAAGTATATCAGTAATAATATATTAAAATCAAATTGATCAAATCACACAATTTAAAGGCAGAGATTGCCAAATTCATTTAAAAGACATGATGTAGTTCTTTACAGTTAGACCTAAAGATAAAGTAGATTGAAAGCAAAAGGATAGGAAAAGGTTTACTGCACAAACAGCAAGGACATGGAGCTGCAGTCTTTATGCTTATATTAGACAAAATAAGTGTTGTTTAAAAGTTAAGAAATAAAGAGGGAGATTTTAAAATGACAAAAGGATTAATCAGGAATATGTAATTACAGACAAGCATGCACTTAATAAAAGAGCACCAAACTACAAAAAGCAAAAACTGACATAGAGAAATATCCTAACAATAATTGGAAAATTATTTCAGTAGTGAATGGGACACTTAGATGTAATCAACAAGTAAATACAAGACTTGAGAAGCACTATAAATAAACCAGATCTAATAGATACCCATGGTATGAATCCTTCACCCAACAAAAACAGAATGTACATTTCTCTCAAGTACATTCTCCAGGATAGTGCATCTGCTAAGCCATTTAAAAAATTCAGTGAATTTAAAGGGATAGAAATACTGCAAAAGTATGCTCTCTGATCAAAGTGAAACAAAATTCTAAACAGCGGAAAATGAGTTGGGAAATTCACAAATATGTGGAAATTAAATGACACACTCTCCAATATCTGATGCATCTAAGCAGAAATCAGAAAATATTTTGAGAAGAATTAAAATGAATACACAACCTACAAAAATGTATAGGATGCAGGGGATGAAAGGTAAAGGATGCAGGATTTCTTTTCGAAGTGATGGAGGTTTTCAAAAATTGTGACATTAATTAAACATATAGCAAATCTAAGAAGAAACATTGAATGTTTCTTAAAATGGCTGAGTCATATGCATATAAGTTATACCTCAAGAAAGCTGTTACCACCTCAACTTCCGGGAAGATGGCGAACGGGTAGGCAGCAGAGGATTACCACCCAGACAATGGAATATAGCAATATGAAGACAGAAAGGCGAGAGGTGCGTACCCTGAATCCAAGAAGGATCTGAAATGGGAACAGAAGCCCTAGGAAAGACCAAGCAAAACCTCTCCGGGAGGAAAGGATCGGAGGGCCGCCACGGCACAGTCGGAGGGAGAAGAGATGGAGAAAGAGGAAGCCACTGCTTCAAACACACTCTTGGCCCAAGTCCTCGTTCCAGCAATCGCAGCTTCAGCTTCGGGGACCCACGCTCATGGAAGCCTCCCGACTCGGCCAGGGGAGAGTGGAGTTCCAGGACCTGGTCCAGGTCTGGAGAGGAGAGAGCACAGCCAGGAAAAGAGGCAATGGTGGTTGGGAACTGTTGTCAAATCCAGTGTGAGGATGAGAGGTTGCAACAGCCACTGAAGCGGAGTCCCCACCCTGCAGCAACATTCCTAATCAGCACCTGGAGGCAAGGTGGAGCCAGAACAGCCAGTACTCATCCCACCACACCCAGCTCTACGCCTGCCTCGAGGCTGTGGCCTCCTGCCTCTCCACTGTGTGGGCGGCTGCCAGTGGGCAGTGGTGGGGTGCATCGGCAGTGACATCAGAGCCACAGCAACTCCCAGGAATCCAGCCAAGGAACTGAGATGGGTCCAAGAATAATAAACTCCCAAACAGCCAAATTAGAATTTAGTAGCACTTTTAATAGTTGAGCCCAATGGCCCCCACTCATGCCTCTGTTTCAAGGCTGAGAAGTGAGAGCCCCAAGCCCATTGTATGCAGGGCTTATAAAGACAAAAACCACAATGAATACACAGGTGTAGCCGGGACATTATGCTTGGGTGACTGTCCTGTTTCTGGCAGGGACGGGCAATGTTCTTTGAATTCTTTCCGAGAAAGAACAAGGAACCTTTGAACAATAATTATGTTACCGTACATGATTTTGACTGTTTGATGTGAATCGGGGGTCAAGCATGGGGTCAGTCTAGCAAGCAGCAGGATACTTGGGCCATTACAGAACAAACGGGAACTGGAGCACAACAGCAAGAGAGAGCTGCAGATGGAGGTGGGTCACACGGCCCCACGCCCTTCTCACTCCAACATCAAACAGAAAGCATGAACTGAGTTACTGGGCTTCAGCTCCCACCCTGAACGTCCTCTGTGAGCACCTTGAGTCTCAGCGGCCTGCGCAATCACCACCTGTTCCTGACAGCAATGGGACGAGTCCACAGGCTTCAGGACTCACCCCAAACTACTAATACGAGCAACAAGAGTGTCTCCATACTGCTTACATACATGAACCTTGTATTAAACCATGGCAACCAGGTAGGCAGCAGAGAACCTCCCGGAGGAATGCCACTCAGACATAGGAATATAGCAACATGTGAAGGACAGAAAGGAAAGAGGTGGATATCCTGAACTCGAGAAGGATCTGAAATGTGAACTGAAACCCTCAGGAAGACTAAGCAAAACCTCCTCTGGAGGAGGGGATCGGAGATCTGCCATGGCGCAGTCGGAGGGAGATGAGATGGAGAGGGAGGAGGTCGCCGCTCCAAGCACACCCTTGGCCCACGCCCTCGTTTTGGCATCCGCAGCTTCAGCTTCAGAGACCCATTGCCCAGCTGCAAGGGGTGGGGAACAGTAACGCTGGAGATCAGGAGGAGGTGGGAGAAGAAAGGGCCTCTGGCATCAAGGCAACAGGACAGAGCCAAAAGGGTCACAGAGGGTGCCCCGATGGGGGCGCGTGCCCCGTGGCTGCTCTGCTGAGGGCCCCGCGGCTGCTCTGCAGTGGGCCCTGCGGCTGCTCCACAGTGGGCTCTGCGGCTGCTCCGCTGTGGGCCCCACGGCTGATCCACAGTGCGCCCCGCGGCTCCTCTGCTGTGGGCCCCGCAGCTGATCCACAGTGCGCCCCACGGCTGCTCCACTGTGGGCCCCGCGGCTGCTCCGATGTGGGCCCCCACAGTGGGCCCTGCGGCTACTCCGCAGTGGGCCCTGTGGCTGCGCCACTGTGGGCCCCGCGGCTGCTCCGCTGTGGGCCCTGCGGCTGCCCTGCAGTGGGCCCCGATGCGGCTCTGCAGTGGGCCCCGTGGCTGCTCTGCTGTGGGCCCTGTGGCTGCTCCGCTGCTGCTCCGCAGTGGGCCCAGTGGCTGCTCCGCTGAGGGCCCCGCTCAGGGCACCTCATGGACTGGACCCGCCCCCACCCATAGCACGACAACAGGGTGGAGCCAGGTGGTCTGCTGTGAGCATAGGTGCTTTTCCACCTCCGACCATGGCAGTTTTTATACACCCATGAATGCTATAGTATAGTCTGAGGCAGCTATATCTCTTCCCAAGGCGAGAGTCCAGGGGTATAGATAAACCCAGGAATACAGTTATTATCACAGGGAAGAAGACTGATTGAGTGGTATGGCAACAGAGATGAGGGAGGAGAAAATTGAATGATCAAATGGGCCATCATCTGTGTAACTGAGTAACAAAGGTGAAGGTAACATTATGCAGGACAGCATCCAGAGCTAACTCCCTTCTATGTTCTCTATAATTCTGTATTTCCTCAATCGTTTTTGTATTAACAGAAGTGAAGATAACTTTACATTATACAGCATCCAGTGCAAATTCCTTACTATCTTCTCTCTAATTTGGTATTTCCTTTAATGTTTTTGTATTAACTAATGTGAAGATAACTATGTAATACAACATCCAGTGCTAATTCCCTACTATATTCTGTATAACTTTGTATTTTCTGTATTGTTTGTGGCTTTTCTGGTTCATATGTCTCCATTCTTTTGTCTTTAAAATAAAATTAAAAAAAAAAAAAAAGAAAGCTGTTACCTGAAAATACCTTGAGGATTTTGTTTTAATACAGATTCTGACTTTGTAGGTCTGAAATTCTGCATTTCTAGCAAACCTGTATTATTTATACAAGTGCTGCTAATCTGAGGTCCCTGCTTGGAGCAGCAAGGCCTATAGTATCTTATATCTCATTACCTCTTCAATCTCACCTTTAATTACCTTTATGACCGGATTGCTGAGTCACTCCTGGGTGAATGTAACCCGCTCTGTCTTGTTGCTCGGCCATATCATGCCTACCTCTGCCCCCATCCTTTGTTGCTGTTCTTCCTTGTGCTAAGAATGTTCTTTCCATACTAACGCCCCCGGTATGTGGAGAGCTTGATCACCTCCTTCAAAACTTTGCTCACTCTTCTCCTCTTAGAGAAGACTTCCCTGGAAATCCTACATAAATTGAAACTGTTATAAACACTCTTTTTCTCTGTCGTCCTACTCTAGTTTTCTCTGCATTACTTAGCCCATGGGAATACCTATCACTTCAACAAGCCATTAATTTATGTGTTATCATGGATCGTCGTCAGTCATCTACTACAATATATATAAGCTTTATGAGAGCATGGATTTTTATGTCTAGTTCACTACATTTATGATACCCCCAACAGCGCCGCAGAGATAAAAGAAGCCCAACAAATATTTATTCAAGCAAATAAGAGGGTAAGTGCTGCGGGTGTATGTCATAGATGTAGAGTTCTGTCTTGCTGCAGAGAGGACAGAAGAGAGAAGGATCTGTTCTGCCGATGTGAGTTAAGGGTTAATAGCCATTCATGTATGATTTTTAAATCTTACTGAGTGTTCAAGCAATTTAGTTCTTTCGCTGTTGTAATGCTAACTTTATAATACTATTCTAGTGATGGAGAAATACTAAATTTATTAGATCTCCCATATTATTAGCAATGTGCTATAGGGTATTTGTAAATACTGACATTATGAGATCTTTCATTGATTTATTCTCATAATCTGGATATCATCTTATATATCTGGAGATTTCTTCCTGTAAACTTGAAAGTAGGCCTTCATTCTTTCATCCTGAGAAATCAGATAGTATTCACATTACAGGAGGAAATATAAAAATTTTCACTAGCAAGTTTACTCTTATTTATTCTTTGTATCCTGGTGATGTATTTACTTGTAGGTATTTGTGAAGAAGAAACTTCCAGATGGCTGAAAATTATATTTTTATGTTTTGCTGTGAGATCCTGCTTGATTTCTGGCATTGTTGTCAGTATAATCTACTGAAGTAAAATTCAGTGACTCCAAAATACCATCATGACATAGAACCATGAGTTGATTTCAATTTGAGCTGTATATTCTCTGTTGACCACGCAGATGTACTGTTTTTTCCCTCTTGCTTTGTGCTCCTAGAAACTGGCTGCCTCGACTACCTTAACTGGTCTCTCTCACCCTTAGGCTTCTGATTAATGCCAGCTTGTGGGAGTAATTGGAAAAAGAATAGAGGGTGGGCTGGATTTGGGATATTTATCTCTGGACCTCGGTGGGCTCAGGTGAGGGATGACTGCCTCTTCCACCACATACCACGCCTCCTCACTGGTCCTCTTCTCCACTGTGACCTTTCTGGATAAGGTGTGGATGCGGCGCTGAACAGCTCTCCTGCCTTACCTTGCTGCTAGTCCGGAGTGCTTCGCCAATCAGTGTGGCCTTCTCTATAGCTCTTCCCACCCCTCTGTGAAGAGACGTTCCCTCCCCTCTTGGTTGACTAAGATTTTTGTTGCTTGCAGCCTTTCCTAGCATGTGGCGTATGTAATTAACACCAGTACTCTCAAACTTAATTATCTAGGACATAGAAAGTATTCTTTGTTGAGAAGTCAATGTCTGACCTTTTTCTTACTAATGCAGTTGGCACATTGGAGATTACACTGTGGCCGTGAAAAGGTACATTGGCCGCTTTAGGAGTTAATCCCTGAAGCTACTTTGTAGTATTTATTTAACTTGTCTCAGAAACATTAAAAGTTATGGAGGGAATTAAAGTCTGAGATTCCTTTCTCCCACGCCGATTGATAATACCTACAGAATTCTGATTAGGAGTTAGCACCATGCTGAGTTGAAAACTCATGTAAAGTGAAATTTCCCACGAGTAGGTGAATTGCTAGTACCGCAGCATGGCTCCGGTCAGGGTAAGGACCACCCATTTCTCTTTGTTTCACTTTCACACTGTCGTCAGCCATTCCTTTACAAAGTATTGCCCGCTGGAAGTGATTTGTTATATTGATGGAAAAGCCTATAGCACTGTAATCATTTGCAGACTTTATTTGCAGGTGGAGCTGAGCTCTTCGAGAGACTTGGTAGCTGCTGTGAAAGAGTTTTTGATCTGCACAGAGCATCCTGCAGAAACCTACCAACATAATATTACTGGGTTACGGTATTGGAAAGAAGTGGGCTTTCAGCATGAACAAATGTTATGGAAAACTAAAGCCAGTGTCTCAGGTCACTAAATAGGACTAATAAATGAATATCCCCAAATTAAGTTTGAGACCTCTAATAACTGCCCAATAAATGTTTCATGCTTCAATTAACCATGAATTAGAGCACTAAAAAAGCCCTAAGAATGTCTAAATGGAGCTAAAACTAGTCACAGCATGTAGATCTTTATCTTAGAGATATTTCTACAAACTAACAAGTTTTAATATTTACTTCGTGTCATTTAGTATAGTATTTACAATGTGCATCTCATTTTAAATATTATTAACAATGATTTAAATAGGCATTATTTATTATTTTGAAAATAAATTGCTGCTTTTTCAGGCTGATTCATTGAATGTCTTAAGACCAGAAAATGTTGCTGATGGGATTAGTTTGCAGTTTCATTATGAAAATAGATGAGATGCAGTATGATATATTGGAAAGAGCTGGAATGTGAATCGAAAGACATGAATTTAATTCTGAGCTCAGCTACTTCCAAGGCAATATTGAGCAAGCTGTTTACCTTCCCAGAACTTTTAGTTTGTCATCCATAAACGTGGAAGTGATTATTGTACATGGATCTGCCTCCCGAGATTTTAGGATGAGGCCTGTACTTGGTAAAGTAAAATGCGCCATAAATGGAAATGTACAGAAAGTCGGGCATGATTTAGAGCATTTTACTTAACAGGCAGCTTTTGAAGAGATGCTTATCCCACCAGGTAGCTCCTACTGGGAGCTCATGTATAGATTGCCCTTCACATACAATTTTTTCTTCTGCCACCATGCTCTCACCTTATAATGGTGATGGGTCTGTGGCAATCTGGATTTTCTATAACTTATGCTTGATGATTTATTTTTCACTAGAAAAGGGTGAGTATTTGAGAAATCAAAAGCTCCCTTTTATATTCCCTGTTGTTTAAGGTTTCCCTTTATAAATCAGAGCATAGTGCTTCGTTTCTAGATGAGACGTAACAAAGACTCTTAAACACAGCCATGTCAGGGAGTACGTAGTTTGAGTACTGTCTTCCTACTGTAGAATGCCCAGGAGTGTTTCCTTCTGGATGATAGCTGGGCATGCTATAATGAGCTCACTTGATTTTAATATCAGTGATTATAAAGCCCAAAGCCATTTTAAGCCGCTACTTTAGCGGTAAAATTAGAAACAGTGTGATTGACCCCTTTCAATATTGAGCTAAATTGGAGCCAGCTATAATTTATTGGGGAATGTATGCCAGTAAGACAAAATATTTTAAAGACCATACAGATTTTACAGTACATGTCTATTCCAACTGGGGAGAGGTGGCCATTTTTCTGTTCCAGACTAAGCTTGATACACAGGCAAGAATGATTTTGAAATAGCATAAACACTGTAAGCCAAAGTACAAGTATACCAAACTCAAGAGCTTTTACATAGAAGAGCAGTTGAAATGAAATCATCTTTAATTTCCCCAGGTCCTGGTTGCTGTTTGGAGCCTCTGTGATAGTTTTGTATAAGCCAGGGTTTGGACCTGTCTGGATCAGTCTTGCTTGATGAGTCAGGCATGTCCTTCCTGAGCGCCTGGCCGGGCCCCAGTAAGGCTCCAGCTGTCGGAATGGCAAATGGTTGAGTTAGGCCAACGCTGCATATTCACCTGGAGAAGTATTGGAGCAGCAGGGAACTCAGTTGTGTTTAGCAACTAGCTTAGGCCAAGGGGAGTGGTAGATATGCTTGATCTGTCACACTGGCCAGTTCCTGTGATGTGAATACACCACAACCAGTTTCAAGCACCCACGGTTTAACAGCCTACTCACATTCCTGAAAGTTTAATAGTCCACTTGTATGAGCCAACTGTAATACCATCGTGAGAGAAAGCGGGAAGGCTGGAAAGAGAGACTGTCTTCACGCACTCTACTCCAACACGGGGTGAGAAAGATTACTCTCAAGTCCAAGAGTTAGTAAAAAAAAAAAAAGTAAGGTTGTGTTCCGTTTCCTGTTTCTCAGTTGCAGAGGTTAATCGCTGTTGCATAGCAGCGTAACCCTTTCCTCTGTTTCCTTTGTGAAGAGTTCAGCAAATTCCTCATTGGTCACCTTCGATGGGAGCTCAAAGTAACATAGGCGTTAGTCATGAAAAAAGGGTGAAAGTCCAGCAGGAAATGCCATGTTTAATGCTAAGAGATTGGACCACCAGACTGACAGAAATGATTAATTAGCTATTGAACTGTACTGTGAGAATTCTCAGACAACACGCTGAAGGAGGGCTTTGTGTTCATATAGGGTGCTTTGAGGGTAGCTCTTCAGTGAAAGTCACTACTGGGAAAAATCACTAAGTAAAAGTCATAATCCACAGCATAAGGAAATATTGCTTCATGCTTGTTCAGAGTTGATTATTGGCCTGATTATACTTCAGGCTTCAATTAAAACATTTACTAGGTTAATGAGAATAAGCCACATGTTAGGGATCGTACCAGGCTAGAAATGGTCAGACATCAAAATCCTGAGGGGAGAGGATAGAACAGAAAGACAGCACATAATCTCATCATTAATTGTGCAAAAGGCTGTTATACAAACACTGGTCAGGGCATTCTGAGAGTTCCTGGGAGTTAGCAACTTGTCACCCAGGGAATTGAAAAGCATATCAATTGAAATACATTCTAGGTTCATAGTAACTAGAATTGCAAATTTTGTATATTAGATCCATAGCAGTAGTGGATAAAATAGTATTATGTTAGTTACAGCATTATGGAAAATAAAACTTATAGTCCAATATTGAACATTTTTAAGGTTCTTTGAGAAATTAATAATGTTGTCAACCCAAACTTAAGGGAGTGGTTGGAAGGGGTCTTGGCATATGCACAGCATCATGACAATCAAGATTATGAACATACCCATCACCCACAAAAATTATCTGGTGTTCTTTTGTAATCAATTTCTCTCCTGCACTGCCTTCCCATGTCCACCTGCCAACTCCATCCCCAGGCAACCCTTCATATGCTTTGCTACTGAGGACTAGTTTGCATTTTTTGGATGCAGTCTGCATTGTGTATTCCTCCTGTGTTTGGCTTCTTTCATTCAGTATAATTATTTTGAGATTAATCCATGTTTTTGCAGGTACTCATAGTTCATTTCTTTTTAAGGCCAAATAAAAGCAACAATGTTCCATTATCATGTAGATATCAGAATTTGATTATCTATTCACCTCTTGATGGACATTTGAATTTTTCTCAGTTTTCCACACTTACAAATAAAGTTGTTTTGAACATTGGTGTTCAAGTCTTTGCATGGGCATATGTTTTCATTTCTCTTGGGTGACTACCGTAGGAGTGGGACAGCGGCGCTGCATTGTCGGCTGACAAAGGAAATGGCTTTCCAAAGTAGTTGTATGTTTTATTTTTCATCAGAAGTGTATGAAAGTTCTAGTTGCCCTACTCCTTGCCAACATTTTAATACGTCTATCTTTTCAATTATAGCCACTCTAGTGGATGTGTAATGCCATACTGTGATTTTCACTTGCCTTTCCATAGTAACTGATGATGTGAAGCATGTTTTCCTGTGTTCGCCACCCACTCTATTGGGTGATATGTCTGTTCAACCATTAGCCCAATTTTTAGTTATTTGTCTTATCACTGAATTGTAAGATGTTGTATTCTGAGTAAAAATTCTTTTACATACATAACATATATGTAAAATATTTATTCTTAGCCTCTGATATGCTTTTTCATTTTCTTTGTGTTGTTTTTCTAAAAACATACTTTAATTTTGGTGTTTAGTTTGGAGATGTCTGCTTCTATAGTTTGTACATCATGTGCTTGATATGTGTATAACAATGTCACTAAGATTTTTTATGTTTCTAATTAGAGCTCTTATGTTTAGGTTAATGACTGTTTTGGGGTTCATGTTTGTACATGGGGTAAGAATTGACAATTTGTTGTTACTGTTTTTAGGTAGCTATTTAGTTGTTCCAGAAGTGTTTATTAGGAAGATGATCCTTTTTCCACTGAATTATCATATTGAATAGCTTTATTTTGAATTTTCTATTCTTATAGTGTTGATTTTTCTTAGCTCTGATTATTGTTATGCTATAGTAAGTCCTGAAATCAGGAAGTATACCTCTTCTAATTTCAGGTTTTCTTATTTTGGTGACTATTCTAGATCTTTGAAACTTCCATGTGAATATTGGAATCAGCTTCTTAATACCAACAGAACGTACTTGATTTCAACAAAATTTTGATTAAAATTGCATCAACTCTATAGATAAATTTGCAGGAAATCTTGAATCTTCTGACCAATGGACATGGGAAATGGCTACACTTATTAAATTCTTTAATTTCTCTAGGCAATATTTTATACTTTTTGGTCTACAGACCTTATTTATCTTTGGTCGAATTTACTACTATTTTTGATATTATAAATGGAAATGTTAATATTAGTTCCAATTATTTCTTGCTAATGTATAGAAACATAATTAATTTATTACACTGGTCTTATCCAACAAATTTGCTAAGTTGTTAGTTATGTGATTGTCACCTATGTTATAACTCTCCAACATTATATTATTGTATTCATTTTGAACTGTCAGTCATCTTTTTAAGGAGACTTAGAGAAATGAGGAAAAGTTGCTCATATATACTTACACATTATATTTCTAGAGGTCTTCATTGCATTCATTCATTCTAGGTACCAATGTGATTTCATTTCTCTTGCCTAAAGTAGTTCCTTTCAGATTGCCTGTGCTGTACATAAATTATTTTGGCTTTTGTAGGTCTCACAAAGCCCTTATTTTACCTTCATTTTTGAAACATTTCTAAGTGTCTGAGAGAGACAGTGCCCCCCAAATCCCACTCTGTGTTTCGGTGTTACTTCCGCACTGTCTTCCAGCTGGCACTGTTTCTCAGAAGAACTCTGCTACCATTCCTACACCTGCTTTTTGGTATATGATATTTTTTCTTCAATTGCTCTTAACATTTTTCCTCTCACTTGTTTGAACAGTTTTATTTTTAAATGTCTTGTTTTTGTTCATGCTTTTTGAGTTTTGGGGGTTTAGAGGCTTTTCAGATCCTTGGATTTATAGTTTTTGTTAAATTTTTTAAAATTTACCATTATTTCTGCAATTTTGTCTCCTTTATCCATGCTAGGAATATAATTGAACATATATTAAACCATTTGAGTTTGTCTCACACCTGATTATTCTTCATTCATTTTTCATTGTTTTCCCCTTTGTTTTAGATTTTCTGTAGCTTAAATATTTAAAATGATAAGTAAATAACTAAATCTTCAAGTTCACTAATCTTAGCTATACATCCTGAGGAATTTTATTTATCTTTCACCTAATTAGTGACACTGAAAAAAATTTACCAACATAGTAGGATGTTTTCCATTTCATTTTTCATATTATGTTTTACTTTGGCAACTTAAAACAGGATTGCCACTCTCACTGATTTAATTATATAGTCATATTTGGCCTTTCACCCTTTCCACTTTCTCTTTAGTTGAGCTTTGTGAAAAAAACAGTTCTTCTCTTACCTTGGTTCATAGGCCCTTGTACACATAGCACTATGATGTCCTGTCAATAGTATCACAATATTTAAATCCATACGTTGGTGGTAGACATGACCTCTCCAGACAGGAGAAGCCATGGTGTTACGCCTCTCCTAAAGGGCCAGCATAGAGAAAGCTTTGGGTAAGTTACTAAATGTGTGTTCTTTGGGATTTAATAGTGACTTGCAGAAGAGTCTTGGTGACCTCTACCATGTGGAGACAGGTGATGTTCACTCAGATAGGAAAGGCCACATTCAGACAAAGTTTTCAGGTCTGAGCCTGCAGCTCTCAAGACACTGTCTACTAAGACAATCCTAGGGCCCATGGAAGTGAGCTAAACATGTTAGGGTTGGAAGCTTGTGTGTAATAAAAGTATTTTTAATTCCTCCAAGTGGTAGCTCTTTGCTTTCCCTCTCCTTTGATTTTCAGCTTTTCCCAGCTGGATTGGTGGAAACTAAAGGAAACGTATTTTTGGTTCATGTAGGTAGCATCAGGGAAGGGGAAAAACCACAAGGAAGGTGAATTTAAGGGCAAAGGAGTTGTCTCATACCTAGAAGAAATACTTTCTTTCAGACATGAACTTTGGAGAATCTTCATTTTATTCACGTGGGCACAGAAATAAATTTCCTAGACTTGAGTGCTTATTCCTGCCTTCCCATCCCCCAGGAACATGTATTTGTTCCCATTCTTATAAACCCTTGGTCTATAATGGTTGGAAACTAATGAGTAAGAGGTAAATCGAGAGAAAATTTAAGAGTTTTCTCATTTATAAAGATACTTGAGTTTCAAATGAGCACTGCTAAAGACTAAACAGTATTCTCTGTGTTAGGAATTCATACTTAATGGTGGAGTTGTGATAGAAGGAGCTCTATTGGGGACATGAGATCATAGCCCATCGTGCTCAAATTGTACCCACTGTGCCTACAAGTTCTTATATTTATGTACATCGCTCTTACTTTAGCCCAATCTGTTTTTCTAATGTACTGTTCAAAGTTAAATCTTCAGACAGTTATTGTGGGAAAATTTTATCTGTGCTTCCCAAGGTAATTATCAATTTAGAGTCTGAAAAAATGATTTACAACATACTTACAATAAACATCTATAAAATGTCACCGTCAATGAGTTAAAGCTTAGATACAATGATTACAAGGTATGTGTGCGAGTTGGGGTTTGGTGATGGGTTTGTAAAGCTTGGTTTATGAGATAGGTGGTTTATGAGTTTCTAAACCAACACAAAAATTATTTGCAAATTACCCGTTCTTAGGTGTTCTGAAAAGAGTACGATGCTTATTTCTACTTTACTATGTTTCAGAAAAGTTGTAGAGGGAAAAAATGAGTAGATTATAACAAAAGAAAACAAGACATGAGACTTTATTTTCTAATTACATTGTCACTTGACTCCTTGTGTGTGTGGGGGGGATTCTCATATAAGATAAATAATGAAATATTTAACTTCAACATTATTTATTTCACTGATTTATTCATTATTGTCTGATTTATTTCACTTAACATTATGATCTCAAGCTGTATGAATTATCATACAAGTGATTTAATTTTATCTTTGTAGCAGAACAGTACCCCATTCTGTGTAAACATCGTATTTTCTTTATCCATTTGTCTGTTGATGAACATGTAGGCTGTTTCCAATATTTATCAATTAGGAGTTGTACTGCCGCACACATGACTATGTATTAATCATGGTAATATAATGTCTTTAACACTTTGGGGGAGACACTTAGAGGGGAAATTGTTGAGTTTAAGAAAATTTCTAGCTTTAGTTGTTTGAGGAATCTCCATACTGATTTTCATAGTGGTTGTCCTAGTTTACATTCCCACCAACAATGTAGGAGGGTTCCTTTCTCCCAACAGCCTGATCGGCATTAGTTATTATTTGATTTCTTGATGATGGCCATTCTGTCTGAGGTAAGATGAAATTTCAGTGTTGTTCGATTTCACTCACAGCCAGCAGTATTGAACATTTCTTAATGTATTTCCATTTTTTCCTTGTAGATATTCAGAGAATGACTACCTTCAGATGATCAAAAATATACAAAGCTGTCCATGGAAACGACAAGCAGAAGAATATGAGAACTTCAGGTGAAAAGATTTTTGATCAATAATATGAAAGACAAGATGTTTTTGCTCATTTGCTTTTTAGTAAAATAGGAAATATATTGTTAAAATAAAACTAAAACTAGCTGCCCACTGGCCACCGGGATGATTAATTTTAAGACTCTCTTGTGAGACATATGGCATCCCATCCCAATTCCTTATATAGAAATTGGTAATTATGCTACTGGAATTAATTACAAAAAACTAAAACTTCAGAAGAAAGTCTTTAATTTGCTTTCTGTTAAATTTTAGAAGATGTCACTTATTTGTACCATTTATACATGGTATTTGTTTATTTTGTAAATAAAATGTGACGGCATTACAGGATGCTTGGAATACACAGAAGGAAGAAAATCATCCCCGTTCCTATCACCTCAGAACAAACCCTGTTTGTACTTTTTGCATACACTCCTCCATTTCGTCATTAGCTTCTTCATGCAAACAGCACCCTGGAATGTGAGTTGCTCCACTCGCAGTGGGAACCGACCAGCAAGCCATCGACCTGGCCAAAGTAGGTTAATGGTTGATTACTGAAGAAATACATTCAACAGAGATGGAGGTTTATGTCAATCATCCCAGCTACGCTGGAAGCTGAGACAGGAGGATCACAAGATTGAGGCCAGCCCTGGCAATTATATGAGAAGTTGTGTCAAAATAAATAATACAATAAAAAAGGCCAGAAATGTAACTCAGTGACAGAGCACTTGTTTAGTATGTACTAGGTTCTGGGTTCAGTCTGTAGTACTGTCAGAACAAAACAGGACAAAACAAAACAAACAACAAAAGCCCTCTTTGTTAGGGTTAGAGAATTTGTAATTCACCTAGATAGAAATAACTTCTGCTAAAGCAATAGCCTGTATGTGTACTTATTGGCTACTCCTTCCCCAGTACTTCCAAATATCAGAGCCAGGTTAGTTATCTCTATGCTTGCCTGATCTAGATTATTCTGAGTTTTGTTTTGTTGGCACATTCTGATTTTTTTCCTGGGCATCCCATTCAGGGTTTGAGCCTTGCTAAATTGTTTTATCATATCACAATCAAGATGTACGCCTCTGATCTTTCCTTGTATTTTCAAAGTGTAAGCAATAAGTCTTTAGCAACCTTATCAATGAGTCTTTGCTTCCTTCTAAAATACTCTAAAAAGTCCTTGCTACCTGGTTTTTCTTTCAATGGGAAGTCAGATTGTCTTTACATGGTGTTATGGCTCTTCCCATCCCTCCTTCTGTCGGTGTCTGCTAGTGGAGAGGAACTGCTTCTGGTTCTGTCAGTGTGAGGGGGCTCTGGCCAGGGCCTGGTCTCTTGGGGTGGAAGAGTAACTTACTGTTTGGATCAGAACGAAGAGTAGCTTTCTTTCCTGTGTTGGGCAGGCCCATGGTTATCACGTCTCCCGGACCTTAGGTGGTTATTGCAGAGTGGGAGGCTGGAAAAGGGACTCTTGTTCAACTAGTTCATCTTTTCTGCCCCACAACCCTATTTAAGACTGGAATTCAGAGATCCCAGCAGCAGGGAGGCCTGATAGAAAGTTGAGCATCATGTTCTGAACTATCACAGGGCTGAGAGTGGCAGCAGCGTCTGCTTTTGAGACACCTCTTACTGAGTAGGCAGAAAAGGAAGAGGTTATTGAGCTTTGGAGTGATTGAAGATTGATCCAAACAATTAGCTAGAAAGGCAGGTGAATAGTGATAGTCCAAATCCGGGGCGGAGGGGCTTTTCCTCTGACGGTGAATTTGAATCAGGACGAGCCTTCTGAGAGTAAAGCAGACAAAGCAAAGTACGCTGAACTCCGTGTAAGGGCACTGGGAAGCCACTGGTGCCAGGAGAAGTTACAGGACTGGGTTCCAGAGAAGAGGAAAGCCGAGAGAGGCGAGCCCTGCATCTGGGGCTGTGTTTTCTCACGCACGTTTTGCTGAGTGTACTTGTGAGACGGCTCAGGGACGAAGAAGGCAGAGCAGGGCTTTGAACAGTCCCTCGCCAAGTTCAGACCTCAGAAGGACCAACCTGAACTTGAATTATTTCCACCCTCAGGTGGATTTAGGAGAGCTGCCCTTCGTCTAATAGAAGCAAAAGTAAATCCTCTCTAGAAGAGGGCGGCATTATTTGGAGCTTTAAGTGATTTCTGCAGCTATTCTTAAACGATATATAACTCAAAAAAATTTCTTTTTAAAAGAGTTCTTCTTACTTTCTTTTCTTTCTTCCTCTTTTCCTTCCTCCATCTCTTCCTTCCTTCCTTCCTTCCTTCCTTCCTTCCTTCCTTCCTTCCTTCCTCCTTCCTTCATCTTTCCTCCTTTCCTCTCTCCCTCTCTTCTTTCTTTTCCTTTCCTTTTTGCCTTCCATCCTCCTTTTCTTTTTTAAAAGCAAAAATCAGCAAAATCCAAACTTGCCTGAGCAACCATTCTGGAGATTATGATGGATATCCGTTATATGATGGATGATTCGTTTTCCCCAGTACCATCTCAGGATAAAAGTGCACCCATAACTATGACAATTACAATGGCCTATCCATCCCTTCAGGGCCAATTTAAGTAAACATCTGGGGCTATACCACTTAATGGTTTGTTGTCATTCAAGAGAATTGTCATGGCGACATTTATTTACTTGAATATATTTAATGTTTATTTCATAGTTACATTGTATTTGTAAGCTAAATTACATCAACTCTTAATGGAAGTCTGGCAATTAAATCCTAGTAAATCACCCACTTTCCTAATTTTTTACTAATACAGCTGGCCAGATCTGAGAGTTTCTGCCTATTTATAAAACTACTGTTATAGAAACATCCTCTGTTATTATAGATGTCAAGTAGCTAAATAGTTTTCCATTTTATTTATTTATAGCATTTTGTATCAAATTGAAGGAAAGTAAAATGAGATCATTAAAAAGCAATAATAGTTTAGCAACCACTGCAAAAGTTACATTAAACTCTGAGGAATAGGAGCAAAGTGTACATATTCTAAATCCATCTGCAACCCCGCTGTTCCTACAGCTGACACTTAGAGTCTATTTGAAAATTGTGGGGCTCCTGCAGTCAACTTATCTGAACAGAAGAGAGATGAAAAGTTATTTTTCTGAAATAAACATGCTACTTTCCAGAAAAGGGGGTAAGATTTACCCATCAACAAATATTTGTTTAGGATTTACTTTGTCAAAACACTGCAGACCTCTTTAATGCATGGTATAATACTGTGTGAAGAAGAGAGCCTCAAGAAATACTTATCAAGCAAAGGGGTACAAGAAAGTAAACAAGAAAAATTCATTTACTGACCTCAAAGACTGTAACCATGGTCCATTTGGAAAGACAAAAAACAAAAATATGAATATTGATGATTTAATGTTAAAGTGAACGATCTATATACATTCTCGGATATGTCAGTGCAAAAGCACTGTAGGGTGTAATTTGCTGAAACATTATGTGGAAAGAGGCAAGACCTGAGCTCCAGCTCTGAGGATGGACAGAGTAAGAGGGAGAAACCAACCTGGGAATAATGAGTTCAGAAGTAAAGGCCAGTTAGTTTCAAGGCTAGCTGGGCGGAGCCATGAACTCGTACTGCGGGGCACTAAGGATAAAACGAGGTAGCTGCAGATAGGTGGAAAAGGTCTGATGATGTACAGGGCTTTAGGTATCCAAGCCTGTAGGCATTCTGCACATACCAGGAACCCAGCAGAGACATTCTCAGTGAGGGAATTGTGTGATGAATTTATCATTCTGGGGAAAGTGTTAAGCCAGCATAACGTTGTGTGAATTAGAGCACTGGGAGGGAGGGAATTCATAGTCTAAAGGAGTCAGGATCGTTGGAGGCTGATTGGAGAAATGACTATAGGAAATGAGAACCTAAACTGTCAGTGGTAAGGTATGACAATATCAAGGCAATGACCCTTGATCATGAGCTCTGCAGGGGATAGCTTGTCTTGTGTTTGCATCTCCAGTGCCCCATCACATAGACGGTACCCAAGAAATGGTCATTTGTCTGAAGTATTGGTAGGACTCGGTTGCTTATTGACTTCCAGTTCTGTAATTAAAGGAGAAAGTAAAGAAGAGAGCCCAATGAGAAGCCTCGAGTCTGGTTCACTGGAATAATCGTGGTGCTACAGATAAATAACAAGATTTCATAAGACAATGTCTTTGAGAAGACAGCCTATTCTGGAAGGACTATGTCTGAGGAGACTTAGAGATGCCTGGATATGTATGATCTTTTTTTGGTCGGGGAACAATATAAATTTTTAGACAAAACGGTCTCTCCCAACAAAGGGAAGCAACTGTGTCTTATGTAAGAAATATGGCTTTAAAATCTGTCTTCTCAGCAGTTCTTTCATCTATGCTATGCAAGACACTGTCCTGCTTTTAGAGATTCCTAAGCTGCTTTCTATTCGATATGCAGTTTTGGGTCTGAGAACTTTGAAGCCTGGTGTTTTTGGTCCCTATCTTTCCTGACCCTTTATCTGGAAACATGAGAAGTTTAACTGCAAAGTTTTTAAATCCAGAGTCCATGTCAGAGGCTTACTAAATCCCTTGAGATAACGTGTGGAATTTTGTAAATATTTCTGGGGTGAAGGATCTATAATATTTACTAGATTCTCAAGGAGTCTGGGACACCCCAAATGAAGTCAGGCATCCTAAGGATGCTTCTGCATTTGAAGCTCTTTCTGCTTTGGGATCAGACTTCTAACCTTTCATATAGACCAGCCGAGGTGTGGATCTGGCTCACACTTACACGCTCTGCTTCAGGCATCCTAAATTTCAGCAGAGAACTGGTATGTAGCTTGGCCTAGTTTTGTGAGTTTCCTATTGACCCTAGTTAAAGGATTTAAGTAAGATTTAAAGATGTCCTGCTCCTCTTTTCATGGTATCTAAGTTCACTCACATATAATGGTACAAACTGAACAGCATTGAGGTGTTTGTTTGTCTTTTCTGCTCTTAAATACACTTACTGACTTTTCCGTTGTAAGTCCCCCCGCCCTCTAACCGCATCACCAGCCAACACAGAATAATTTGTGGAACATCTATCTGGATTTCAACCTAAGAAATAATGTCCCTTCCCAGTCCCTCCCTCTCAGTTTTAGAACATGATGGCTAATCATTTGCTTGAGTATGACAGCCGATACTTGAGAATAAATCGAGATCCTTAACTTGAAATTAAACTTCATACAAAAATGCTTTTTCTCTACTTTCCGCACTTCCGCTATTTCACCCTTGAAAACACCTTTGTGGAGTTTTGGAAACTTCTGGTAAACAGATTTTATCCCAGCAGAGGATCTTTGAGCTTCAGTAATTAATCTTAAGTTCCCTAGGTAACTCGCATAGTAATTACTGCATTAGCTTTCTTGAATGGTTTTCCAGGTTAAAAGCATTGTATTCATTTGTGTAAGTAATTATGGGAATAATTGGTACACAGCAACACTGCTTAATTTTCAGGTTACTTTCACATTTTTATCAGGAAAAAAATATATATATACTATTATTTTTGTTTTAGTTTCTTTGGACGCCCTAATATCATTTAAACACTTCATGGTTCAAAGATGTAAGTTGGAATCCAAGAGACTGAATATTAACAATCACCTCTTTACTGAAAACATAGTCACAGAAAATATTTACATTAAATGTAAATGCACATAGCTGAGCCTCATGCAAATGAGATACTTTCGGAATGACTTGTGAAACAAGTGTTTTGTGCCTGATTACCTTGTGAAAGATAACTATTAAATAGTAGCAGTTTTATTAAGCTCAAATTATCCCCTCAGGTTTGATTAAGTTAAATTCTTTTGAGTTTGTGTGTGTCTCTTGTGTCAAATATTTAAGAAACATCCCAATGTTGTATGATTAGGTTCACTGATATTTCTAAAATAACAGCCATGATATTGCATTCATTTCCGAGTTCCTTGGAAAGATACATTGTTAAAACAAACTTATAGGTCATATCACGTTTTTAAAAGCTATATGCCATTTACATTTTTAAAATGGCATTGTTTAATGACTTCATAGAAGGGTAGATGGGCTGGGGATATAGCTCAGTGGAATAAGCACCTTCCTAGCAAGCGCAGGGTCCTGAGTTCGATCCCCAGTACTGCAAAAAAAAAAAAAAAAGAAGGGTAGAAATCCTGCAAATAAGGTGACGGATAAAGTAATCAATATTTTGCAAGAAATCATAGAAGTAGAAAATCCAGTACTAACGCTCTATCAACAAAGTTTTTGCTTATCATCTGAAACATTTCTCCAAAAGCAATAGCGCTGTTTGTTTTGTGAGCACTTGGTGAGCATATACTTTTTCATTCAGATAACACTTATTGAACAATATCTATGTTCCAGGCATTTTGTTCTGTAGCACAGATTTCTTGAACAGAAGAAAATAAATATCATCTATTGTGGATTTCTTTTGATTGCACAAGACCATCTTCCATTTTTCTGAGCCACTGTTCTCCTTTCTGTCCCCTTTAAATGTTTACCGTCTGTGATCCATACAGTGACTATGAGGACAGCTGAAAGTCGTATATGTCTTATATTTTTTAAATTTAAGAAGATACGTGTACTTTCAGTGCTTTGAGTCAGCTGTCAGAGTGAAAAAAGGCTCTTTTCCTCATTTCCTTTGCATCAAGAGACAATTTTTCGCTGTTAATATCCTGTCATATCATCTTCTATTTGTCAGGCCGTATCGCATGACTGTGCATTTGGAAAAGCAACAAAAGCCACAACATGTCATTACCTCTGCTGTACTTAATAACAGAAACCAGCTCTTGTGCATTAGGGGCTGGTCCCTCTCCCTGCATTTCGGAATAAAAGCTTTGCTATAAAAATGCATTGAGGGCATATAGGATTCACTGGTCTTCTGAATTCTATTTCAAAACTTATCCCCCAAGTCGTACTGCATATTAGCTGTATTGCGTTGTGTACCGTTGTCAGATAAGCGTCTTCCAAGGCTGCCCTGCCTTTTCAACCCTCTTTTCCCCATCACGCTACCTGCAATGTGTTCATCAGTGAACACTTCTGCATTGCTTAAGCACTGTACAACATCGCATAAACAGAGCAACTGCAATGACTTATTTCACTTACTGTAGTGTCTACAAAATTCACCTGTTGTAAAGCCTCAGTAGCTCATTCCTTTATGTTGTCAGGAAACATCCTGTTGTATGAGTATGCCATACTTTGTTTGCCTTTCATTACCTGGGAACAGAATTACTGGGTCATGTAGAACTCCAAGTTTCACATCTTAAGGAACTTCCAAACCGTGTTCTTGCTGAGTGTATAATTTTACAGTCCTGATGTAATAATGTGTAAAGTCTCTCATTTGTCTACATCCTCACCATATTTGTTATTGCCCTTTCAAAAATTGTTGTTATCGCAGGAGGTATAAAATGGCATCTTACTGTGGGTTTGATTTGTATTTCCCTAGTGATTAACGTTGCTCAGTATCTTTCATGTACTTATCTGCCATGCTTACATCTTCTTTGGAGAAATAGCTATTCTGGTCCTTCTCTCATTTTAGAACTGGCCTCTGTCATTTTGTGGACTTGTAAATGTTCTTTATATATTTTGAACACGAGTGTCCTATTAGATTTATGGTTTGCAAGTATTTTCTCCCATGGAATTGCCTTTGCACCTTCCTTTTTGATCATGTACTTAGAAGCACAAAACTTTAAAATTTGAATGGAATCCAATATACTGTATATATCTTTTATCCCTTGTGCCGTTATAAGAAAATATTCCCTGGCTGAAGATCATGATCTATGTCTATATTTTCTTTAGAGAGTTTATAATGGTAGTTTTCACATTTGAGTCTGTGACCCAGTTTGAAATATTATTAATACAAGGAAGGGATTAAAGTGAATATATGTTTATCCTAGTACCACTTCTGGAGAAGACTATGCCTTCTGGTGGATTGTCTCTGTGGCCTCATGAACAATTAACTTACCCTACATATGTTTATTCCTGGGCTTTCAACTCATTTCCCTTGAACTCTCTATGCTGGTGCCAGCACCACACAGCTTTGATTATTATACCATGTGCTAAGCTGGAAATTGGAAAGTGTGAGTATGATTCTGCAGCTTCTATTTTCAGTCCACTTTAGAAGGATGTAGTTTTCTAAAAGTGTTGCTTCCTCTATTCCATCTGGACAGGTTGCTCAATATTGACCAGTTTTTCTGTCTTGCTCTCCCTTTTCTCCTTTCCCTTGAGAGCTTAGGCACTCTTGTTAGTGAGGGTCTGCCCAGTGCAGGGTGCCGTCTCTGTTCCTGCCACTCTTTTGAATTCTTTGGTTCTGCATCGAGGACTTTGGCAGGAAGACAATCCGACCCAGTATTGTAGCCATTGTTCAGCTTTCACAGCGTGTACGTTACATCAGTGCTTACATTACCCAGTGTTATCCAATGGAGGTATTTTTGTTACTACACAAATATAAATATGAAATCTCTATGGGGAGATTGAAGAAAATTATAGTGGTGAGGAGGGTGGAGGAAGAGGAAGCCTGAAGGGAGGAAGGCAAGATGTGAGCTTTTTTGCAGTCTCTAAACACCCCACATTCAAGGGGGCCAGGAGACCAAGCTATGTGAGATTTAGCCTTAGCTTTCCTAGCGCTTGGCTAATGACTCCGAGGAAGCCCTCTGTTTGTTCTTCTGTAAAGTAGGGCCTTGACTTGAGTATCTCTGAGACCACTCTTCCTCCCTTGTATAAACAAGATAGTGATGGCAGAAGAGAATTGTGTGTCCTGGTGCATGTTAAGAACAATGGAGAAGCTGCCCAAGCTGTCTACATCTATAACAAGGTAAATTAATCAGTCAGTGAGTCCCTAATGAATATATAATACATACACAATATATATATGTATATATACAGTTATTGTTAGTGGACTCTATGTTCTTCCCTTCTCTTGGTGTTAATGAGATACAGGACTTTCTCTCAGAGACCTTTAGCCTATATGGTGACATACAGATAAGAAGAGATAAGGAGAGATAAGTATCAGTAAAAGGCAAAGTGTAAGATGGGAGTGGTGGCGCCTACCTGTCATCCCAGATTCCGGGGAGTTGAGGTAGGAGATTTGCAAAATTCAGTTACAGCCAGAGCAATTTAACAAGCTAATGGAATCCTGTCTCAAGGAAGAAAAAATAATACAGGGAAACTCACAAATTCATAAGTTAAATCACTGGAGATATAACTCAGTGTAAAGGCTCTGAACTCCTTCCCCAGGACACGTGAAAACAAAACGTGGCGTAAACCCATGGATTGTTGTTGATGCTCAAGGGGAAGCAGATTCTTGAGACACGGGATTGTAAAGAAGGTTTCAGGAAGGAAGGAAGGCTGCGCTTTGAACAGGAGGAATTGAGGCAGGAAGAACGGAGAAGCAGCGCTGGAGATAAGTCTGGGGAGTACCTGTACAAGTTAACCCAAAGGAAGAACGGGCAGGCGATTTTCAGGCAGCTGATGTCATGTGATATGGGGCCTTGGGAATTTGAGTTTCACCTTGTAAGTGATGGTGCCATCACTGAAAATTAAATGCACCTTTCATGGGTACAGTACTAGAAAAAATCCTGAGCTTTGGTGGTGGGAGACATTTGGCCATTTTACCCACTGTTCCCTCTATGATCACACATCAGGAATGATTAATCCAGAGGTCTTGAACAGAAGGATTTGGCCAGAGGCCTCTCCTGCACTGAGACAGATGCAAAGTGGTGAAGACTTGGGGGGAGGAGCCCAAAAAAGAGTCTAAAGGAAAGATGCTGGGTATGGTAGGGGCAAGAAGCACTCAGCAATTCCAAGGGGAAAGAGAAAGTGGCAAGATGGTGGCATGTGGCTTGTGTGACTGCTGCAATGCCATGACTTCTCTGTCCTCCACTGCCTCTGATTAAACATACCTGACCGTATACCTGACGGTAGGATTTTTAGTTTACTTCTTCTGTACACTGATACTTGACAAAATAATTCTCAATATACAGATCATCCCACCTTCCTAATGTTGTGAGAGAGCTGGGCATTTAAAGATAAAAATCCACTGGATGATTGGTGCCATGGATTGACCCGAAGGTCAATTGAAGGATAACTATCAACCCCCCCCCCAATCTTATCTGACAGCGTGGTACCAGCCTGCTAATCACGTGAACTGATAACAGTTGCTAGAATTTCTCCGGTGTTCCAGGCAGCTTGTGCTGTCTTGTAGATATCTCTTGTTTTACCCTAAGTATACAGAGTTCCTCAAAAGAGGTGGTGATTTGAAGCCCTTACTTCTGATCTTTGGGGGCTGGAATGGGATGTTTTCTGGCCTGGGAATCTGTAAATCTCCCAAGCTCTTAGGTCATTGTGTTCTTTACAGTGCACTTTGTTCGGTTTGAAACATATTTTCATTTTGAACCCTTTGATTTCAAGGTCACGCTGTGTGTCTTAGTTACTTTACCTGTTGCTGAGACAAATACCTGACACCCAAAATTAAGAGAGAAAAGGTTTATTTAGCTCACAGTCTGTGGTGGTTTCAGTCTATAATCATCTGGCTTGAAGGAAGAGTGCCGTGGCACAGGGGCAACACATTCAAGGCGGCAGAAGGCAGCAAAAGCAGCAAGAGCAAAAGCGGAGGAAAAGCTTCTTTTCCTCCTTTATATTGTGTGCTGGCTGCCTGCGCACACCATCTCTGTGCCCTTCTCTTCCACAAGCTCAGGATGTTTACAAAGTGAGGACCCTGGCTCCCTGCTGAGTCCTAGTTAAATTTCTAAACTTCTCCGATTGACACAATGTATCTACCATCTCACTGGGTCAGCCTGCCATTTCCATTTTAATTTTTATTTTACTTCTTCCCTGCTCAAGGATGCTTTCTGCTCCACTGCCCAGCCAAACCCTGGAAGAAGTCACCTGAACTCACCCTTTTCTATCACCTTCAGCTTATCCTGTGACTTTCACATAGTGCGCCACGCTGGGTCCTTCTCCATCCCTGGCACAATAACCAGGGAGGTTTTAAAAATGCAAATTGGACTACAGCCTTTGGTTACTCTGCTACTTACACTTGTGCTAAAACCTTTGGTGTGTTTGCCCTTGAAATAAAAACCCCACAGGACCCTGTGCTCCCTGGAAACTACTCCAGCCTCACTACGTAGCTATGTTTGCCCTCCCGAATTGGTCTCTTACTTCAGCAAATCTATTGTACTTGCTTCAGCCACTGAACCTAGACAGTGCTGTGCCTTCTGACTCCACTGCCTTCCCTGGATAAGGAATATTGATCTGCTATTCCCACATCAGCCATCTTTTCTCAGGGAAGCTTCCCCTGAGTAACCTGATAAAGTTAATGGCTGCTGTATTATCCTGAAATTTGCCTTCATGACACAGGTCACAAGTATACACTTTCACTCTGTGTACATGATTATTTCACTTAGTTGATTTGTGATCCACATAGTTTGTGGAGTGGAAAATAATGATTGGAAAACATCTTCACCCAGAGAAACCATGAACCTCCCTCTCTACAGGACTCTGAAAATATATCGAGGCTCAGTATAGGAAACAGGGATTGGAGGGTGTATGTTAGTCTTGAGGCTCAGGAGCCCATCTTCAGATTTAAGCTTACACTGTCTTGTTATTGACTTTTATTGTTGTTGTTTTTTTTTTTTGCGGTACCAGGAATCAAACTCAGGACCTTATGCTTGCCAGGCAGGTGCTTATGTCACTGAGCTATATCCCTGGCCCTGACTTTTAAAAATTATCCACAGTCTTTAATTTTTCAGTAGTTTCTCTTCTTATCCTTGAGGAATATGTTTTAAGACCCTCAGCAAATTTCTAGAACCACAGATGGTACCAAGTCCTGTATACACTACGTTTTTTTGTACACATACATACTTATGAAAATTCAATTTATGAATTAGGCTCCATGAGAGATTAACAATAGTAATTAATAATCAATAGAATAATTATAGCCACATGCTGTAATACAAATATACCACTACTCTTGTACTTTGGGGCCACTGTTATGTAAAGTAAGGGCTCCTTCAACACAAGCACTGTACTACCATAACAGTTGATCTGACAACGCAGATGGCTGCTAAATAACTAGCAGATGAGTGGGGTATGCTACATGGGTACCCATTCTACTCCTAGGAAGTCATGCAATTTAAAATTTGTGGATTATTTGTTTCTGGATTTTTTACTTAATATTTTCAGACTGTCATGGAGTATAGATAACTGAAACCTCAGTAAGCCAAACCGGGGATTAAAAGGTATGACTGTGTGTTAAATATGGTCTCCTGTGTGACTGAATGAACTCCCACTGGAACATCTTCAAGGTACCATTTTGCCTTTGTTGGCTATTGGTGGCATCATCGTTATTATTAAGCTCAGCCAGTTCTCCTAGCTAATCTCATTATTGGTAAGATGGAGATAACACTTGCTTCTGAAGTTTTTATAAATATTCACCACATAAAATGCTTAATGATAATCTGTTGTCATCTTTTAGAATATCACTACATATTAGTTATTTCCAGTTTAATATAATTGTGCTACCTTACAGTTAATGTTTTCTAAAATTACTTTAAACTGTCAGTACTAATAATAAACATAGGAAGTCTATAATTCAACAACACAGCTATAACAGAATCACTTCCAATCTCTGCCTAGGGAGAATATAAACACATATATTCCCCAGTTTTGCTTTTGCGATTGTTTAATATGGATCCTACCATGCAGTCGGTAAGAACCAACACTTCCTATTTAATTTGCTCCGTTTGAACTTTCTTTGATCTCTCCATGATGGAAAATAGGTCACACAGAGAAGTAAGTATTCAGCTTCAACTTGCAAAGTTACAGTCCTCTGCTTCCTTATTTTCAGCAGGAAAGGACTTGCGGTTATGTGCACGGTCTGCGGCTTGTCCCTACCTTTCAAGATGGCGGGCCCAAACCCATCCTCTGAGATTTAATCAGAAGTGACTCTGCACTGCCTGAAAATTAATCAGCCTGATTAGAGGTAGAGTCAAGAATTAGGGGCATCCTGCCATTTCTCAAGTTTATTTAGCCCGTAATTGGGACTAAAAGATAGCAGGTCCAGGGAGGGAATGGATAATTCCTTTTTGTCATTCTGCTAAAGCAAACCCTGAGGGCAGAGATGAAAAGTTTGAAAGGAAGCCAAAGGCCAGAAGCAAGAACATAGGTGTATAGTTCCTAGAGGCAAATAGAGAAGCCGAGTGTGGAGCTGCCGCCAAAGATGAAGACGATGAACTCTGCGAGCAATGGGAGCTGTCCCGGAAGAAGGCCGGTGATGAGAGGTGGCTTTCTAGGAGCACTTAGGGCATAGTACCAGGCTCATTAAAGGACCATGAGCACGGTCTGCCTACCTGGTCCTTCACGGGCACAGATGCAGACTCCCACCTAGTCTACAAAGCCTGTGCAGTGAGCACTTCATTTAGTATCTTGAAGTTTATGGATAAATAAAACCTTTTATGAAAGGAAGTGACACCAACACAAAATATACTGGAACATTTCCTGTAAGAAATGGTTCACTGAGTGGTATATTGGTATAATTACACGTAAGACTATTCAGCATTAGAATTACAAAATTCTTTCATAGAACTAGAGTAGCTAATTCAGGATCTCCAGTATGTTACCAGACAGTGTCTGCAAAAAAACCCCAGTTTCTATTTTCTTTTTCCCTCCCCTAAAAAATTCTGAATAGAAGTTATGAGCTCTGTTAATAAAAATTTGATATAAATGACTTCTTTACTTTCTCTTCATACATTAAACAATAATGGCAATGACCTGGATTTTTTTTTTTTTTGTCAGAAATGTTAACATTTATCTTAGCCGTTGATTTTGAATTTTTAGAACTTGCTTTTTCACACTAACATAGCTCACAATTGAGTTTAACTTAACAGTTTTGAGAAGGCAAGGGACAGTCACACGACTGGAGCACTGTGGATTCTGCAGAGGTCAGTGCCGTGCTAGCTTTGTGCTTATTCCAAAGGCATCTGGAGCTAGTCACATGGTTGAATCTCTGTCCTGCCCTGTTTTTAAAGACTTCTCAGCCTGCTCTTACAACCTGTCTTCCGATTCCACTGCTGCAATGGGATCCCATTTTCCCTCTCCATGTCTTACAGGGAACTAAAGTCACCCTGGGTTACCACCTTCACTATGAGAAGACCATTGTGCTGCCCTCTTCTGTCTAGGCCACTTTCTGGAGGCACTGCCCTCTGCTAAGGGCTCCAATCAGAAACCTGAGGCTGACCCTTTCCATCTTCAGCTTCCCCTTAATTTCTAATTATCAAATATTAACACTTCTGTCACTAGCTAGTGTGGGTCCTTGCCTCAGTAATAATGAAAATTTATAGGCAAAAACTTTAGTTGGACATTCAAATAAAGTGTACTTTTGCTTGAGAAGAAGAAAAGCTGAAGGAGACATAGCTTTCATAAAGGAGATCTGACTGACTCCTTAACCAAAGAAAGTAAAAGAAAATGTCATTGGCTAGCATGGTTCACAGCCACCTTAGACAGAAATCAAACACAGACTGATTTCAAAGTGATAATAAAATGACAGTTTGTTATGGGACAGAAATATACTAGCTGTCCATAGATAGCTCCAGGAAAAAGAGAAGTTGGTTACTCCACAGACCAAGGGCCAACAACTCTACAGACAGAAGAGCACCTACCAAAAAGTCCTCTTCACTTTTATAAGGTCTCAGAGGAATGTCTTTAATTAATCATGAGGGCTTTTTTCCAAAAGAATAAGGGGCCTTCATGCAGGATGGAGTTTAGTTTTTATGCAGATGTGAGTTTGCACATTGCTCAAAATGTTCTTAGAAACGTGTCATGTTCTCTGCTCTGAGTAGAGATTTTGGTATGGAAATGAATCATAACTGGGTGTAATGAAATTTAGGATCAGCCTGTGGACAGATGAATTTCCATCTTTGCTTGCATTGGTGTCATCCAAGCAACCCATGTATCCCAGCTCTTAAGTTCTATCTTGCTGTTTTTTTTGGCCCCTATGTGGAAAGAATTTGTATGCTGTTTTCCTCTGTTATGCATATCAATGTGAAAATTCACTGTGGTTTAACAATATCTGGTCACAGAAGGAGCCAAACATCTTCACTGAAAGAAATATAGCCTCTTTAATAAATGGTGGTGCTAGAGAAACTGGCTTTCCACATGCTGAAGATTAAAACTAGATCCCTGTCTTTGACCACGCACTAAACTAAAATTGAAATGGATCAAAGATTTAAATATTAAAACAGAAACACTAAATCTGCTGGGAGAGAGAATAGGTAGAACTCTTGTAGACACTGGTGTAGGCAAAGACTTTATGAACAAAACCCAGACTGTAAGGGAAATATTACAAAGAATCAGCAACTGCGATCTCATCATATTAAACTGCTCTTGCACAGCAAAAAAACCACCAACAGAGTGAAGAGACAACCCATAGAGAGGGAAAAAGTTTTTGCCTGCTGTTCCTCAGACAAATGACTAATATCTAGAATATATAAAGAGCTCAAAAAAATCAGACCCTGAAATGTAAAGACCCAATCCAAAAACTGGCATGTGAAATGAATAGACACTTCCCAGATGAAATGGCAAATAAACACAAGAAAAAATGTTCAGCATCACTGGTTATTTGAGAGATGCAAATTAAAACAATGGTGAGATTCCAGCTCACTCTAGAAAGAATAGCTACTGTCAAGAAATCAGCCAATAACAAATCCTGGTGGGCTGTGGAGGAAATGAACCCTTCTCCACTGCTGGTGGGAGTGCAGATTGGTGCAACCACTGTGGAAATCTGTGTGGAAATTCCCCCAAAAACTAAAAACCAGAGGTTCCCTTCCACCCAGCTATTCCTCTTCTTGATATCTTCCCGAAAGAATTAAAAGCATCATGCTGCAGTTCTATTTGCACACCGATGTTTACAGCAACACCATTTGTAATACTACATCTTGGAAACAGCCCAAATGCCCATCATCTGATGAATGGTTAAAGAAGATGTGGGTGTTTTATACGAAAGAGCACCACTCTTCCATAAAGAGGGAAAGGCTTGAGACAGTACTAGCTAAATGGATGCACATTGAGACCATACTCAAGTGAAATAAATCAGACACACAGGTTGGAATACTGCATTGTCTGTGGTGTGAGAGACGAAAGTGTAAGTAAGGACCAAAATATATGATATATACTGTGAAATGGGAGGAAAATGTTCAAATGTGAAGGGAAAGAAGGGAAGGTGGAGGGGGAAATGAAGGAAGGGACAAGGAAAGGAAAAGAGACTAGAAGGAAAAATGGAAACAAAGATGGGAAGAGAGGGGTTGAGGAGAGGGGATTAGAATAGGGAAAAAAGAAGGTGCAAGATACGTACAAGTGCAAATTCCCTATGGTGAATGTGATCATTCTGTATATCTAAAATGTACCAATAATCCTTTTTTAATCCAAAGTATCTCAAGGTATAGGTGTACTTTTCCACGAAGGTTACAGTTATCCCATATGTCTTGTGACAGTGGCTGGATGGACTGTTTGTGGACTTCTGCTGTTTGTCTCTGCTACAACTTATTTGTGCATATCTAAGGCAACTTGTAGATGGAATTAAGGACAGCATTAGGAGCACCCAGAAACTGGCTGGACTGCTGAGTTCAGTCCCAGCCGTATCACTGACTAGCCAAGTGGCCTCGTGCAAGTCACTTTGCCTCTGTGACTCAGTTGCCGCATCTGCAAATTGGCAATAACAATAGTGACAACAGTTTTTCCCTCACGGGGCTGTTGTGAGGATTACATAAGTTAATATGAACATGCTTGGTAAAAGCGGCACATATATATTCACTAGTATTATCAATGTATCTCTATATGTAGGCCGTAAGCTTTACATGTTTGTCCTTATGTTTTTACCGGGTTACTAGCTTGTGTTTGTCTTCCTGGTCTTCTTTCTCTGTAAACCTGTGCTTCTGTGTAGTAACATGAATGTTTGCATTTCTCTCTGTATATTTCATATGTCTTTATATCCCTGATGTTTGTATATGATGATTTTTTTACTTCTGTCTTCTCTTTTTCTCAGGGATTTCTTGCCAGTTCCCTTTTATGTATTTATCTCTTATTTCTCTTTTTGTCTCATGGTATGACAGTGTTTCTTTTTTCCTCCTTGGTTTCTCCAGTTTTAGTTGGCTCTTGGTCTTTGACCTTTTTTTTTTTACCTCTCTTCTATAGTTAACATAATATAAAAACTGAAAGTAAAAAAAAAAAAATTCTGGGTTCAGTAAATAGTTTTCTATTCCCTTTTCAAAATATTGTGAATATAATATTTTCTGTGACTCTCAGGGTGAGGGGTGGCAAACTGTCTTTGCTGACACAAACTTTTCCTTGGTTTAATGACCCCCATAGAGAAAAAGTTGCTTTCTTTGGCTGATATTTTCCCCATACTTAAAAACTGTTAATTAAAAGCTGGGTGTGGTAATGCACATCTGTTACCCCAGCACTCTGGAGGCTGAGGCTGGAAGATCGCTGTGAATTCGAAGCCAGCCTGGGCCATACAGTGCGTTCAGAGCCAGCCTGAGCTACATAGTGAGACCTTGTCTCAAACAACAACAACAGCAAAAGAACTATTAATTGCTTTTATTGCTTTGCTCTGAAGCTTCTCCTGTGTTCTACTCCCCTTCTAAATTGTGCTGTCCCGGATGTGAGAGGAGGGCAGGTTCAGGGCTTCATTTATTCCTTGTTTGTTCCCTGCACTGAGCACTGTACTGGACATGAGATGCTCTTGACAAGTATTTGGGAAATGAATGAGTTCTTCTGGGAGTGTTGAGCTTTGGAGGAATCCAAAGAACAGGCTCTCACCACACAGCTATGTTTTTATCTCCAAGCAGCCTTTATTTATCCTTTATCTTTGCTTTCTTTTCACCTACTAAATGTATCACAAATCTATCCCCCTCTCTTTTGCACCCTAAAACGACTTGCTTAGTGTCAACTTCTCTTTACTTGGGAGGTTCTCTTGTTGGGGCCTCACAGTCAGTTTCCAGCCAGTTTTCTCCTCTGTGCTCTGTGGCTTCTCTCTCTCCTCTGCTACCCAAGAAACTATTCCTGAGCACAGGGTGATTCATTCATCAAGTAAATATTTATTGAAAGCCTCCAGGATGCTGGCATTGAGTGGCACCGCCTTTACTCAGGTTTCCCCTAACCCCATGTGCCCCTGTCATAACCTTTTCTTACTTCAGTCCATGTCATTTTGAAATGATAGGGAAAGACCACTTACATTTTGTATCCTATTCTTAATGTAAGTAAAATCCCAGAGGGCAGCCAAGTTGGATTCCTATTTTTCTTTGTAATTTGTGAGTTATAATTCTCATGGCCTTGGACCATGAGCATCACCTGCTGACTACCTAATCAGTGCGAGCTGAACTGCCCTGAGTATTGATCCTGGTCTCAGTTAGCCTGGGTTTCTATAGTATAATACCATGAACAAGGTGGCTTAATTAAGAAACACTTAATCCTGACAGTTCTGGAAGTCCGAGCTCAGGGTGCCAGGCCTGGGCTCATAAGTTTGGATGAGGTCCTTGTTCTGGGTGGCAGCCAGCCAGCTTCTTATTGTCATCTTTTGTTCATCAGGGTTCCACTCTCAGGTCCTCACCTAGTGCTCAAAACCTTCCAAACACCCTGTCTCTTAAGCTATCCCACTAGGGGTTAGAATTTCAGCCTATACACTTTGGAGGAGCATGAGCATTCGGTCCATAACATTCCTAGCTCTGTCTCTTGCAGCTACACAAATTAACTCTAATTCTTCCTTCACATTGTAGCCCTTGAAGATTTGAAGACAGCTATTAAATCCCTTACACATGCTCTTCCATGGTCTGGATATCACTAGTTCTTCATCCATCATGAATTTCAATCTACTCCCTCCAAAGAAGCCCCAGCATTCCTGAAATGGCTCCTGAAGGAGATGACTTGGCCTCTACCTCCAGTGCTGAATTACTGTTTGTCTCCAGGCTTCCTCAGGCCTCAGCTCCTGCAGCTAAATGCGTGTGGCCTGGTGCCTATGCATGGATGCTGAGCAGGGGATTTCAGCACAACGTGCTATAAATACTAGTGCTAAGTGCCTTTGATCCCATACACTCTCTCACTGTATTGTTTAAGAAGTGCTTTCAACTCTGAACTTGAGGATTCTAGAAAAATGTGCTCAGATTTAGTATGTGGTGGCTCAAACCAAAACATTTTACACATGTTCGTTCCTCCCAAATCCTTTGTGGGGAACGCGTACATCTCGATCCTATGTAAGGCCTGCATTAAGAGTGGGTTGTAGGTCATGGGGTTTTAGGTTCTAGTTTTCTGTCATGACTTTGCCACTGAACTACCTTAAAATTTGTCCTTGTAAATTTTCTTATTCTATCATAAACACGATGGAGGCAGAGATAATGACTGTTTTAGTCACCAACGTGTATATGGCATCTGTTATGATACTCAGTATTTAATTGGTGCTAACTACATGAGTGGATGAATGAATGGAAATGTGATTTGTGATCTCAATTTTGTAAGCCTGAGTTGTCCTTATCTGTAGAATGCTTCATTGCACCTGTATTTTAGAATTATTTTAGAGCTTACATGTGACCAACTGTAGAAAATATTTCACACATTGTGAGGTTGCACTAAATGTTAGGTGTTATTGATCAGTCAGTGAACTGTATCATGCAGGATGGGGCCAGAGAGGGGCATCAGATAAATGCCAGTTCATTATGAATTTAAATGACAGGAAAAGGTAGTGCCATCAATAGGAGAGAAGCAGTTGGTCTACACCTCGCCTAGTCATGATATGGCTCTGGTGAAGCTGAACAACACTGAACCGTTTCATTAGAAATGGTTAGAAGTCCTTTGCATTTCTGCAGTGCTCACATTTTCAAACTCCTCTTGCTAGGACCCTCATTAGCACCACTGAGAATGGATGAAGCCTGGGGATACAGCTCTTTGTTAACACTTAGAAGGTGCATGTGGCCTTTCCCTCACCCCAAGTGGCCCACATCTCACTGGGGACTCTCAGGGAGCATAATAAACAGAAGTAATAGCTGGGAGCCACAGGCTCAGGCCTGTAGGTCATTAGTATTCAGAGTGTCCTGTGTTGTTCTGCCTGCTGAAGCCTTAAGGAGTCATTAACATTTCATGGAAATCCAGGAAGCATTCCATTTAGAATCAGAGGAGAATTTTGACCTGGGGGTTTAAGTCAGTACTAAAATAATAAAATAAAGTAAAATTAAATTAAATGCATTTATGGTGAAAAAAAAAAGGAAATTCCCATAATCTTAACCAGTACCCTCTTCCCAAAAGTACATTCATTTGACCACCTGTGATCCAAAGATGGGTTTGCATGTTTTCAGATTCCATTTTTATAGATGAAGGCTACATGCATTAAGCTGGATTCTTCAGGGAGCAAACTACTCCTTAAAAGTTAAATACTTCTGAAAGGATGTGAACTCTTCTGAATTTCGGGCCTCCATGCAGTGGGTAGAGAACCTGTATTCCCTCTTAAAACTGGATTGTGTGGAGGAAGTTGTGGCAGGAGGGCTGCAGCAAGACTTCAGGGCATATTGACCACATCACCTGATAACTGTGGTCCTATAAGAATCCTGTACATCCTCCAAGTAAAAACAAGAACTCCAGTATTTTACTTATATGTGGAGAGAGTGGGAAGTATTTAGTGTACCTAAATTGCAGGGTAGGCTTCCATTTACCTGGGCAGGTGTGAAGCAAGGTCCCCATGCTTACTGTGTGAGTCATGGTACCATTTTGGAAAGCAAAAGTTTAGCCAAAGGAAGAGGCTTAACTGATAACATTTTTTCTGACTTCAACACTCTAGCTCAGACTAGAGACTTGAATGTCATAGAACCCAGGTTTCAGTTGCTTACAACCTTCATTTCTGTAGCAAGTCACTAAGTGCCTCACAACCCGTTTTCTTGTCTCTAAAATGGGAATCATTGTATTGTCTACCTCCCTGCCTGTGAAGGGAATCAAATAGGGTAACGGCTGTTCAGATGCCCTGGAAATTTCACAGTGCTTCAGCAGGGTGGGACTCCGGCTCCAGCTGAAGTGCTTGTGACATTCGCTGTTGTAGAAAGTGAAACTGCACTGCAGACAGTTCCTTATCACAGAAATGGCAGGTTTTCTAGTTAACGCCAGTAGAATACTATTCCTTAACGTCTCCTTTTTTCGCAAGAAGGGAAGAATGGCCACACTCGTTATTGTGAACATGTCTTTGGAGTGACCAAAGATTAGAACTGGCTCTTTGTTAGGGGTGACAGAAATGGAATAACAGATTTTTAAAATCCATTAACAGCATTTTCATCCTTATAAGCAGATCAGTTGTATTTTACCACTGGCTCCTTAGTACTCTGCTACAGAGATGATCTAGGAAGTGACAGAGAACATGCATTTATCATTCTGCAGTGGAGTACAAAAGCCCCGTTTGTCTGTGACTAAAAACAGGCTCCAGAAATGATGTGGTGGATTATTATGCTGACACTTAGGAGATTTTTAAGTATGGTTAGGTGTTTCATGTTGAGTTTTCATAGTGCTTTCTTAGAATATGTAAGGCAGATGGCTAAACCACCTCTGGCACATTCGCACATCCACTCCAGTAAGAAAAAGGAATGAAGTGGATACAAAGCAACATAGCGCAATCACAGAACATTTACCCTAAGTGAGCAAAATTCTTACCCAAAAGCATGTACACTGTACGATTCTGTTGATATTCTGTAATAGGCAGAACTAGACTGTGGGGAAAAGTAACCACAGATAACCCAGCTTTGGGAGTAAAAGTGGAAGTGGAGTGGAGTGAGACCTGTAGTTACTTCGACTTGTAGCAACTACAACACTAATGGATTGATAGATTCACAACAGGATATATCTAATAAAAATATCGTCAAAGCTGGTGGTGACTCAAGTCCTGATTGTTCATTTCTTCAAATATCCTGCAGGTCTGAAAACTCCATAATTATATGTCTTAAAAATATGATTTCAGAAAAAAAATCTATTAGTAAGAAAAGTGCAAGAGAAAATCTTGTGTTTTTTGTGATGCACTATTCTGTTAAGCATTGTATTCTCTCAAAATCCTGGATAAGACAGGCATTTAAAATGAGAAACAGAAGGATTTCTGAGTTGGTAGTGTGTTACATGAATTGTTACCAAATTAAATCTGTAATTAAAAACTACTTAACAGAATGTTTTTGACTACACACCATTTCATTTTCTTTCGTTAATCTCCATAAACTACCAGAAATGGCAAGTCCTACAGTACAAAAAGGAATAATAACCTGGTAGTAGAATTCAGTTAAAAAGACTATGCCACTTTTATGAACTTTGTTAACTGATAAGAAGCATTTTTGAAAACCTTGGCTTTGAAATAACAAATAATATCACCTTGACTTTTTTGCAGTCAGCTGAGACAGAATGATTGGGATTCAGGCAGACTGAATTTAAAGTGCACATGGCAAATTAGAGCATTGTACTTTTTCAAAAACACCAAATTCAATAGGAACATGCACAGAACCATGCCCTTCAGAAACGAGTGGATGGAAAAGGACCCATTCTTAAGAACTCTAACTGGTCATTTCTCACTGACTGTTCATTGTCTCCCATCCTGTGGTTGGAGTCAGTTTATGTACATACTTTTTAAGTAACATGGAGAAATAAGTCAGTTTCAAGAGGAACAGGATGATTCAGATCATGAAAACTAGTCCTATTAGGAAAATCTGAAAGAAGAAATTCTTCAAACTCTTCTACGATTGAAAGGTTAATCAGGTGCTTAATTACCATTTTCAATCACATGACATGTGTTTATAAAGAGAGTCTCTGAAAGTACTAAGGAAAAGGATTTAAATTAAGAAGAAATAGTTTAGTTGTGCAGTGGAAGAATCTCTTGACTTTAAGGTCAATTAGACCCTGGAATAATTATCAAGAGCTATTTCAGAGTCTACATCCCTGGAGATTTGCAAGAACAAAATATAAATTCTAAATAGCTTGACAATGACCCTGACACTGGCTGAAGACTAACTCAGAAGACCTCTGAAAGCCTCTCCTGGGTGTGCATTCTCATTCTAATGTTTCATCCTACACTAATAATTTTGAAATACAACTTGCTACTAATTTATATTGTGCTGGGCTTTGTATAACCATAAATTCACTTAAAAATCACAGTATTAATGATTCTTTCCATTGCACTGGTCTCTTAGTAAATGAATATATATTGTTTTGGTGACTGTAGTGCTCCTCTTAATTTAGTTTCTGTATTTTTGTAATTATTATGCAATATTTATACAGTAGCCCCTCACATATTCTCCGGGAATATTATGTTCCAGAACCTCCTTGGATGCCTGAAACTACAAGCAATACTAGACCTTACATACACTGTCTTTTCTCCTACTTACATAGCCAGTTTAATTTATAAGTTAGTCACAGTAAAAACTAGTCATAAAATAGAACAGTTATAGCAAAAGCTATGTCACTATAACAGAAGCTGTTTTAGTAAGACTATAGTAAACTATAATAAAAATTATGTGAATATGGTCGCTTTCTCTTGAAAAAGTCAAGACAAATAGTGATATCCTCAGACCTAGTTGATTTAGGGCAGTTAAAACTGCACAAAGTGAAAACCATGAATCAGAAGCAATTACTACAGTGCGATCTCTCGTTTTTCTCTTTAATGTTATATCAGTATCATTATGAGGCTGCTTTTATGCTTAATACTCTGATAGTCACGAGCATTTTCTCTCTGTGAGAAGATCCCTCTCTGAATCTGTTTAACGGTCTTGCTATTCCAGCTTGCCACATCTCCACCCTGCCATCCAGGGCTCATTAGAATTGAGATAAAACTGTCATCCTGGAAAATGGTAAGGAAAATTTCAGCTTGAAAGTCAATATGGCAGAATCCTATTTTTTAAAAGCAGTGTTTTTCGTTAGATGCTTGCAGTACATAAGGATTACAATTATTGTGGGAGTTTGTACGTGTACATAATGCATCTTTTTTTTCATCCCCTACTCTTCCCAGATTCCCCTTTCACTTCAGCATTTTCAGCTTCTTAGTCTTATTCCATAGCTCACATTTATTCTTCCCCATTGCAGAGCAAAACTTGCTTCCTGTTGTGATGCTGTTCAAAACTTCGTGGTTTCACAAAATAACACTCCCATTGGAACTAACATGAGTTATGAAGTGGAAAGTAAGAAAGAAATCCCAATTAAAGAGAGCATTTTTCATATGTTTCCAGTGGTGAGTAAAGGTTTATTACAGCTTTACCCTCACCTTATGTTGTAATTTACAGGAATGAATGAATGAATCAGTGCTTTAAAAACTATCATATTCTGTTGTGTTGCATAAAATATGTACCGTGCACCATTCTTTAGAAGGCAATTTTTATTTATTTACTTTTATTTTCTATTCTTGGGGTCAAACCCAGGGTCTCATGCGTACCATACAAATTTTCTGCTGAGCTAAACCCCCGACCCCTAAAAAGGCAATTTTAATGAGGTGTGGCTGTGTAGGGAAGGACATTTATATTTTAAATGACGGGCTGTTCTGGCCTTTGAGTCTTCCAGACTCTTCTTTGGAGGTAATTAGGTGTCCCGACCCGCGGGTAGTCAACGAAGGCTCTAGAGGGGGAGTGGGATGAATGAGACAAGAGACCGAAGAAACGGAGACAAGACAGGAGTCTGATCAAGTCTCGTTTATTGAGCGGAAAGCTCGGGTTTATATACAGTGCGGGAGTGGGGATTGACGTCAGCAGGTAACTAGGCAACGGAGGGAGGTCCAGATATCACGCGAGGGTGGTCAGAGCACCAGGCGATACTACATAATTAACAGGAAGTTGACCATATATGGAAGCCCCAGGAAACTGACCATACATGGTAACTGGAACTAAACTCCCAAGATGGCTGGTAGTTTACAAAATGGCTGCCGACCGCAGGTCTTTCAGCAGTACAGGATGGATGCAGACTGCAGGTCTCAGCGGTCTCCCACAATTAGGCAGTTGGAATCTGCATTGTGATCACTGGGACTTGTGACTATAACCTTATCTTGGGAAGTAACTATGGAGGACTCTGTGACCAATAAATACAACATCTGTAATACAGGGATTACCATCATCTGTATTTGCTGATGTATCCCACGCTCCTAGAACATTCTCCAGCACATATAGCCAACCATTATGTGGTTGTTACATGAAACAGTCATGTTACGATATACCACTGCTTCACGTGGTAAGGAGAGATGTGTTGCCTCATCCAAGTTTGGAGAACTTTCTTGGTATGAAGAACAACTGTTACATATAGACATATACGCCCAGGCATTTTAACATCATCTGTTTAAAAGCAACCAAGCTCCTGGGGAAGTAGCTCCACAGTGAAGCATGTGCCTAGCATGAAGGAGGCTCTGTATTTCCTTGCCAGTAAAAAAGTCAACTAGACCAAGTCAATATGGTAAAAAAAATGGGATCGTTGTATGTGTAGTTTACTGACTGTAGAAAGTTAGATTCTTATGATTAATTCCCTTTGGTTGGGCTTTTGATTTCTTTGAACTTATTGCTGCTCATGTAAATTGTTTCAGTGGCTTTTTTTGGTATTACAATTCAAAGGAAGAAAAATTTACAGAGAATAAATGAGAAATAAAATGGTAGAGAAAAAATAACTTCACATTGTCTGGAAGGAAAAAGAGACAAATAACAAAGTGATCAATAGTCAAGGATATTTAAAAGACAAAGTTTGATCTTTTGAAATGATCCATAAAATGAATGCAGTTTATTAAAGGTAATTGTACATCAATAAAGTTTATTTAAGAAAATAACCCTCATAAGGTGTTTTCATGATGCACTGAATTACCAGTAATTGTGAAGATAATAGCAAAAGAATATTTTCATTCCCTACCACAAAAGGCCTTGGAGAGTTCTGCACTGGGCCACTTTTCACATGTGGCTGTCTTTGCAGGTGTGTGTATATCTGGATTTTGGTGACCAGGGCCCATATCCATTCTCTCTCATTTGGCAAAAAGGAACAGCTTAACATAGTGTTGTTGACAGGGTTTGCAAGGGACTACATTTAATACAGGACACACAATTTATAGGATTATTTTATAATATTCATCCAAATAGTCAAATGTACAAGAGTGCAAGACATCTGTCCACACAATAGAGACCTAAAGAATCCAGCTGAGGGCCTGGTTCCCATAGTAATGTCCAGCACAAGTCCAGCTGAAGACCTAGAGCCCATGGCAATGTCCTCCATGAGTCCAGGTGGAGGCCTAGAGCCTACGACAATGTCTCTTGCAAGTCTGTATCGAGGATCTGCACTACGATGGCCTGAGGGCCAGTGGTGGAAACCAGATAGTTTGCACCATCAGGATGAAGGATCAGACTGGCTAAGGGATCTGCACTGGATCCAGGAAACAGTGCACAAGGTAAGGAACAGAGCATCCCGGACCACAGCCATCCTCAGCAACAGCAAGGACCAGAGCTCCTCCAATGATAACAGCCGAGTTCATATCAGGAAAACCAACATAATAAGCATCTCCAGGAGAATCAACGGCACACCATCTTCTCCTCCAGTTCTTATATGCTGTTGGCAACAATCCTCAGGTGGGCCCTCCACACCCAGCACCACGCTGATTCAGTTAGCTGGGTGTCACAAGTTGACCAGTTGTTAATCCATCACACATAGCATTGATAATTCTGTATGCAGTTAATGTCTGCATCCATTGTCTAAGCTTATACTGATTTTTTAAAATGGAGAAAAATACAGTCACAAATAGTACAGACACAATTGCAATGCCACGTCACCTTCTGAGTGGCCCTAACCTTTGGCTCCCATGGATGGGGCCCACAGTGGAGCTGACGTCTTTCACACCTTGCTTCCTGCCTGTCCACCCTGTTCCACTCCTGCACACACAGGTGCCTGGACCAGCCAGGCATGCAGCAGATTGCAATAAATACTTTGGATTAAACAGTGTGAAGTAACTGCTTCCAAAAACTTTGCAAAGTTATTTGAAGAACAAGACAACAAAGTTGATTTTCAGCCAAAGCGAGCAATGAGCAGGCAATTGAGCTGTGCAAATTTACATTTTTCCTTGGGAAGTTTATTTTAGGGAACATTGGGGTTTGTAATTTATTTCAACTCCTACCAAACATGAGATCCCAAAACATATGGCTGTTTCCCCCCAGTTGACCAAGAAACCAGAAAAAACATTCGTTACTTTGAGTGCTTAATTTGAGATATGCTCCCCTCAGTAATCCTTTCTATTGTACTGTAAAGAGCATATTTGCATTTTTGCAGTCTGCCCTAGCTATAAAATTCAGAATTGTAGTACCACCGAGTAAACACGGTCAGAAGGCATCCTGGGCTAGAAGCTCCTTGACATGAAATAACCTGAAGCATTTGAAAACCCCTCATTTAAGAACCAGGCATAATCTGGGCATTGTGGCTATTAAAGAAAATATGAGGCAGAATGAAGTTAACATTTTAACCCAAGGACTAGTAAGAAACTGACAGTGTAGTGGATCCACAATGCCGAGCTGGGTCATCTGGGGCAAACCTCCTGGGCTTGGAGCCCAGCTCTGCCTCTCGGTTACTGCTGCTTACACTTGTGGCTCCATTATTGCAGGCTGAGAATACTCGGAAGGTGGTTGTCTGGCTTAAATGTGCTGATAAATCACTCAGTGGGAACAACGCTTCCGCCACAGGAAGCATCGTAGGACTGTTGCCTTTCAAAGACACACCTATTGAGAGAAGTTCAGACACAGAGTTCTCTGCTTGTTGGACATCTCTCAAGTGCGGCATGGGGAGGAGGTGGCAGACGGTGGTTCACGGGTCTGCTGGTGGTCTAGGCTGCACAGAATACCAGCCCCAAGTTGTTGCCAGTGGTGCTGGTGAACTAGCTTTGGGGAGGGATGTGCCTTGGTTTTGCAGCCTCTGGGACTTTCTGTCATTTAAATACCTCCACCACAGCCAAATTCAAGTTACCAGGCTATAACTGCTGCTTGTGAAATTCCTGAATGGCATGCAGTTGGCTCTTGCGGCTTACTCAAGCAGCTCAGCACACTGATGGGATGGGGCTGGGGAGACCTTAGGGCCAGCAGCGCTTCTCAGGAGCTCACTGTGTGCTCTGTGCTCTGCTATGCATGGAGTGAGAGAGGTGGGGAAACGAGAGGCTAAGAAGCACCCTTTCTGTCTTTGAGTGTTGGTCTAATATCCGTTTCTGTCCAGGGTGAACAGGTCCCAAAAATGAGGCACCCGTGGATGAGTAAAAAGTTAGAAGAAAAAGAAATATACAAGAGATAATGTCCTGGGATCAGGGGGTTACAGTTCTCCTGACTGCAGCCCCGAATCACCTTTTCCCTAACCTTTTATTGAGATAAACCAAAAGATGCACCTGGGCCACCGGGTAGATAGTAACCGTTTTAGCAAGAACAATACAACTCAATTACCATAGGCCTGAGACCTGACTAGATAGCTAGCCTGTCAGCATTCCTTTTCTACATAACACAGCAAAACATTTAGTGTTGGCTCCAGGGCTTACAAAGCTTTTGTTCGACTTCCTCCAGAACGCAACAACCTAGGTCCGGTTATACCTAAGGCAATACATTGAAAGATTAACTAAAGAATGCTCTTCTCCACACTTGAGGATTTACATTGTCATGCTGAAGACGAAATAGGTGAATTGGGGCCCCTTCGCTGTGGTGTATGAGCTGGCACCTTCCTGTGGGCTCCAGGATGTATGATTATTTCCGGGGGTAGGATCAGAAAGGCAAAGTGCAGTATGGAGGTGGAAAGTTGTATTCAAAGTGCAGAGGAATTGGGGAAAAGGGAAACCTTGTGGAGTATACTAGGAGGGGTCCTAGAAGGAAGTGAAAAATATTCAGGCCGCACAGATCAATTTGAAATATGTCACCTGGAGCTGCTCAGACGCCCTGAAGCACACTGGCTGGTTATCTGCAGAGATGGCAAGTGGCTCCCGTGCCATTGCAGAGCCTGAAGGCCCAACTGCTTAAAACACGCAGGAAACTTTTGCTAAATTACCTCTTAATTTTATGGCTTAGAATAAAAGATTTAATGCTACTTTCTAATTTCATTATTTTTTCTCTTTCTTTGCTAAGAAAAGGTCCCTGTTAGTTAAAAAGGTGATATGTTGAATTTTGCCCTTCTCCTTTTATTATGTGATATAAGATACACTTTGCGTGGAAATATGTTTATAAGCTTACACTTTAGTGTATAGTATATCATCTTTGTTCCTCTCAATAGAGATGAAACATATTCACATGATATCTTTTTATTATGTCCTAATAAATTGACCAGCATCCTGTTACTTTTTTCCTCTTAAAAATACTGCTTCTTTTCGTTCGTTTTCTTCTCAAAAACATGTGTGAAAAGTTGTTATAATTAAGCTGATGAAGTTTGTGGTTATTAAGCCAGTGGTATTTCATGGCGGTTTCACTTTTTTCTGCTAGTCGCAGCCTTTTGTGGAATACCCTTATAATCAGTGTGCCGTGGTCGGAAACGGGGGAATTCTGAATAAGTCTCTCTGTGGAGCGGAAATAGATAAATCAGACTTCGTTTTTAGGTAAGCGTTGTCAAAGTGGTTTCTTGTTTGATTTTAAAGAGGAAAAAAACCTGACGAAACAACAATGAAGACAGAAACAGAAACAGCACAAAATGATACATGGCCTCAAAACAAAATGATAGGAATTAACAATGGTTGCGGCATTACATTATCTCCAACGGAGTTGCTCAGTCCACCAGATGTAAAATGTAATATTGATCAAACAATCAAAGACAATAACAAGTAATTTTAAAAAACCATTAGAAAGGAAGATCAATTGTGTATTTTAAAGGCATGATGGAAAGATACTATGTGGCAATTTAGACTTTTGAATTGTGTTCCTAATGTCTACAAATTACCCAGGTTAGGATTTCCTGGAGTATTACATGGCTCACAAGTTTCTGGGACTGTTCTTATCAGGAAGATAAAAACATGCTTTGGTCATCTACCTTAGGGAAGTGGGGTGACGTCAAGGTGATGTCACCTTGGGACTGTAGAACTCATCAGAGCCTTCAGTGTTTCAATAGGTACCATGACTCCCTCGGGAGGACTCCAGGTAGGAGCATGCCCCAGACTCACTGGCCTTGAAGTCTTGCTTCTCTTACAGAGAATGTGAAAGAAAAAGAAAAAACATTCATTCTTCAGTATTACTAGTGGAAATGCATTTTACAGCAATGTAACATCATTGTTTAGTTTTCTGGGTTGAAACGTAAAATATTTTGTGCAGCTTATAATTATGGTCTTCTAACACATTGTGATCTTACTACCAGGTAGTTTACAAAGATACAAATAAAAATGGTACTGATATGTGCCTGATATGAATAAGCCATTCCACAAAGCATCTCTACTTTTAGAATATGCTAGAAAGGTGATTCATGCTTCTGAGAATGAATTTCAGTTGAAATGCATCTTTTTAAAAAGTAGGTCTCTGTTTCTTTCAGGTTTAGGAGCATTAATTTCATACATCAGAGATCACTGGTCCCTGTTTATTTCATGCTACCCTTTTTACAAATTTTTTTAAAAGTGATATTTTCCATAAATACTGTACCATAGCTCCTCCTCCACTGTGGTAATGACAGATCAAGAATAGACCTGACAGTGTGACAATTATTGAATGTGTTCTTCATAATTAATATTAAGGTGGCCAGCATGTTAATGGGTTAGCCATTTTGTTCAAGTTCTCCATGTGAAAAAAAGCCTTAATGAAGACAAATAATTTGCATGCAATAGGCCTTTTATAGACTTAAAATTCCCAAAATATCTGTGGTGAGTATTCTACCTAAATGTTAATTTTATCTTATAGCCAGTATAAGAATTGTAAGATTTGGCTTAAAACCTTTAAAAAGTCCCAGCAGCTATTTGATTTATAACTCTAAAATACCTATAAATGCCTATATTTCTGGAGTTTACATGTTCCTATGCCAAGTATTTTTATGAGTATAGAACTCCCTTAAAACTTGGACAAACTTAATGGCCAAGTAAAGAATAAATGTGGTTGGAATCACCAGGATGTACTTAGTTTTTTAAGCCCATGCTTGTTTTGACTATATATGTTGATTATAAAACAATTGGAAAGTTGCTTACTATTATTTCAAAAGATTAGGAGTTGTAGATTAAGTATTAAGAAAAAACAGTAACTATATTAATGTATTTAAGGGTAACTGTATTAATGTCTACAGTGTATGATGTATACAGTTAATGTCAATGCATTATATTAATGTATATAATGGGATGAGGTACACAAAAACATTAGAAAAGATGTTGGCAAATCTTGTGACTGTAAATCCACATACATACGGCCATTGTACACATTATATAGTATATGTATATATACAATATACATATATACATATACATAGATTATATGTATATGCATTGTATATATGCATTATGTATTATATATGTATGTATACACATCTATGGTATATATGTGTATGTACATATCACTATATATATCTTCCTGTCCTGTATTTCCCCTAGGAATCTCCTATGACCCTATATTGCAAATCACATTTGATTCTTCCAAAGAATATGAGATTATGATTTGTTACAGAAGGCCTACTAATAAGGTCATTTCCCTTGCCTTGTATTGCTAATTAACTTTTGTTTCCTGATATATCTTTTATATCACTTAGGGAAGTTTGTTTCATTTATTCATGTTTTATGGGACATGGAATAGAATATCTCAGCCTCAGTTGTATCACAGAGCATGTCATCTTTAAGTGGTCATCCAAGAAAGTAATTGATGTTCCTTTTTTATGTTTAGCTTGAAAGCAATGGGCTACTTGAAATTTAAAATATGTTTAGGGTGTCATAACCATTATTCTTTTTTGTGATCTCATACACTTAATTTATTTTCTAAAGTAAAAACAAATTAGTGCTCGAAGGAAGATGAGAACATCACTATGAAACCATCACTATAAGAACATTAGGGTTTTATTTATTAATGCCATAATTTGGTGGTGAAACCATGCATATGGGAATCAGGAGATTTTGATGCTTTTGTGCAGTCTTTGCCTCTGGCAAATGCTATAACCTTAGTTTCTGTACTCAACTTTTTAAAATATGGAAGCTATTGATCACGCCACTGTGGAAATATAATCAATAGAAATTACAATTTTAATAAAAGCATTGGAAACTTTGACTGTTAGGCCTGGTGTAATTGTCATTTCTGGCTTTGATAATTTAAAAGTCACTGAAGCTAACTACTAAATTTGTGTATTTTATACAATATTGACTTGTCAACTAAAAACTCAGTACTTAACGAAATAGCTTTAAAGGGAAAGAAGATGAATTCTGAGGATCTCTCAACAACAATGATATTCTCTAGTGCAAGGACAGTTATCAGATGTGTACGTGTGTATGTATCTCTATATGTGCGCATACTTGGTCTTTATAAGTTGTATTTTGAAAATAGTCTCCCTTCCGTATTTCAGGTGTAACCTCCCTCCAACCACAGGAAACATTAGCAAAGATGTTGGCAGTAAAACAAATCTTGTGACTGTGAATCCCAGTATCATAACACTAAAGTGAGTGTATCCTGGTTACATAACTGTTCGAGAGTGTTTTTTAATTGTTTAACGTGTTTCTCAGTCTTAAGTGTTAACCTCGTTGCCGAGGATGACTTGCAATACAGCTGGAACAGCTTTTGGAGAAAAAAATAAAAACATGCATTTGAAAACTTTGACATTCTGTCAAGGTTGTGGTTCATCAGAGGTATGACTCAGTTGTGCTACCACTGTCACAATTTAGATTAATCAGATGAGAACTTGTTTATCTCTATCTTGTTCACAGTAGTGAAGTTAGTTTCTTCTATTTCCTTTATGGAGTTTTCGCATCACTCTTTGAACTTCCTAGCTCTTGCTCCATAAAACTGACTCTGTTTAGAAATTTTGCACAGCTTGGTAAAATATAATTTTCATGTTGGATGATTTGCTGCTACGGTGTTTCATTTCTGCAATGTAACTACTTCAGAATGTTGACGGGTTCATAAAAAGCGCATGCATAGTTTTGCTCTCTTATTCTCATCAGAAGTGACTGGTGATCATTATTAATAGAGTACGCCCTTCCGAAGGCTTCTGAAATGTCTCGCGAAAGAACGAAAGATTGTACCTGCCTTTTGGAAGCTGGCTTTTCACATACAATACAATTGTATTAATAGGAACACTCATATAGGTAATATTTAAGTCATAACATACTGAAACCACATGCATGGAGGAAATTTTTTGTGATACAGATATTTCTATATTTGCATATAGAGAGTTTAGGCTTTTCAAAGGAAACTTCTCTTTTATAACGAAATGTGTGCAACAAGCATACAAACCTCAGGTACACAGCTCAGTGAATTTTTAAAAACATAGATGTATATATGCTGTGCTTGGAAAATATTGGTTATAAATTTGAAAGACGTTAAAGCATCAAAAAGGAATTTTAGAAAATACCAGAGGGTTGGAGTGCAAAATGATTGAAAGCCTAGGTGTTTCACGAGAGATGAAGAGCTACTCCTTAATATATACACATGATACTTGAGTGACTTTTCTGATTCTATGGCTTCTCTCTTAGACATAGGATATAAATAAATGGTTTAGTTTTTGGAACAGAAGTAAATTCAGCTGCATGGCACCAAATCTCCTGTGTTGGTTATTATTACTTTGGTTATTATGATTTTTTTTAATTTGGCAGATATGGGAACTTAAAGGAGAAGAAAGCATTATTTCTGGAGGACATTGCAACCTATGGAGATGCCTTCCTTCTTCTGCCTGCGTTTTCCTTCCGAGCCAACACTGGTGCCTCTTTTAAAGTGTACTATACACTCAAAGAGTCTAAGGCTAGGCAAAAAGTTCTCTTTTTCCATCCCAAGTACCTGAAACATCTTGCCCTCTTCTGGAAAACTAAAGGTGTGACTGCCTACCGCTTGTCCACCGGCTTGATGATCACAAGTGTTGCTGTGGAGTTGTGCGAAAATGTGAAGCTCTATGGCTTTTGGCCCTTCTCCAAAACTGTAGAAGACACGCCTGTCAGCCATCACTACTATGACAACAGGTTACCTAAACGTGGTTTCCATCAGATGCCCAAAGAGTACAGCCAGATCCTCCAGCTTCACGTGAAAGGAATCCTCAAACTACAATTTAGCAAATGTGAAATAGCGTAAACAAACTTTCTTACAATGAGAATAGTCTTCACATAATGCAGTAGGTGAGCAACGTTTCCAAACACTAAAGGAGGTGGTGAAGGGGTACTATACGAAGAGCTCCAAAACTTGGTTTGACTAAAGCTCTCTCACTGATTTTGCAGCCTCCTTGTGTCAATCAATCATTCCAATCGTCAGTTTCCTTTTCTGTGAAGGGAGGATCATGATACTGACTCCCAAAAGTAAAAAGGAATAATTTATGAACTCTCCTGGCATAGCATTTGGTGTGAGGTAGGGATTCAATAAATATTTCCTTGTTAATATTACAAACAGCCATTTCCACCCTCACCAGAAGGTAAAAGGCATGTTACCCTGGCGACCCTTTCTCAAAAGAGCTGAATGGCCATATTTGTTGCATTTCTTTCTCTCATTTGCTTCACTTTATTAATATTCTTCCTGTTTTTCTTTCATCTTAAAGCATATGTACAAGACAATTGTGTAGTTAAACAAGAAATATTTGATTATTTAGGAATAGAAGTCTTCTCTTTGGATGGCAGTGTCCCTGCTTCTGATGAAATTTGCTTGTGATGTTAGCTTCACTGATGTGTTGGATGGGTTTTCACCATTTCTTTTCTACTATTATCTACATTTTAAATCATTCTGTAATTTTCTATGAACTTTCTGTCTCATTCTTATGCCTTTTTCTCTCCCACTGATGGCGTCTACTTCAAGGACGTGAATAGTTACAAGGCCTAGGCCTTTCCACTCGCTGTCTCGTCTGTAGGGTCACCCATTCAATTTAATTTAAAAGAATATTAAACAGCTACTTAGTGCCAGGCCCTATACCAAGCTCAGTGAGGAGGCTATAAAGACTGCTTCTAGCAAGAAGAAACATAGGTGCATATCGTTCATGATATGATGTAGCAAGTGTTATGATGATAACAATTTGGAAAAACAGCGTTCGAAAGATCATAGACAGGAATAACTACATCTCTTTCAGGGCACTCTATTTCAATATATCTGTTTCAGGAAAGAGGTAATTTTAGAATTAAAACTAGAAAATGAGGGTTTTTTAAAAATGAAAATGATTCTAGGTAGAGGGAATATGATTCTGATTTATCAAAATGAGAATATTTGATTCTGATTTATCAAATTGAGATAAATCAGAAGGTAGATCATGGTTTTGAAGGTGGATCATGGTTTTTGCTCCAAAACTGTCACTGGACAGAGGGCAGTTTGAGATGTTGGCTGGAGCTCACATCTGTAAAACAGGGACAGTTCAGACCTGACCAATTTAATAGAAGAGCTTAAAGACGAGAACCCTTAAAAACCTAATTCACCCTAGGAAAGATGAATGTTTATATGAAAAATAAAACCAATATTTAGGCACCAGTGTAAAATGAAACGAGTAGATATTAGATGGTAGCATTTTACACCACTCCCTCATGTTTGATGTTACTTACTCATACGCCACCCTTGGATCTGCTGAGTAAGTTATTTGACTTACATATATAGTCACGTGCATACTTTTCTGGCAATCATTCAACCTTTGTAAGAAGACTGGAAATCAGAGTGTAGCGGGTCAACATGTCAAAATAATTATGATTTTTAAATTAATTACCTGAGGCAGAGTATTGTCTTACTAAAGACCTACTTTTAAGAACACTGTGCTATAAATTGTCCATTTTATAAATACATCTTTAGTTTGCATTTGACATACATGATGTGACTTTGAGCTCACAATTTCATTTGCTCTTTATAGCAGATGAAACTTACTAGCTTTATAAATTGGTTAAAAGTTCATATATGAATATTTTCCCAAAGGAAAATGCTTTTTGTTATATATAAAGTCTAATTTATTTATCATCTTTCTTTTTATGGAGAATGGGTGCCTTTTTTATTACTTCTCATGGATTTGATTAGTTTTAAGTAATATGTTGGCAGCATTGGTAATGTTTCAATCATGCTACTAGCAATGGATTCTTAAAAACAGAGAATATTCTCATATTTTAGAGTTAGTAAAGTGATTTTTTTTCAAAATATCAATGGTAAGTGAAACAAACTATTTCTTTTTGATATTGGAAATATATAATTAAAGAGTAAAAGTAATCAAATGTACTGGAATAAATCATCAAATGTACAAGGTGGAGGCTCTACTTGTTATTTTAATAAAAACTGCATATGATTAAGACATTTAAAGGTTACTTAAGTCATCCATATAAGTTATTTTGACTTAGGAAATTGTCTCTAGAATTTCCAGAAATATTCAAAATAATATAAGATCAAGCGGCATAATGATACCCATGTTCAAATAAAACTTTAGTAGAAAAAAAGTGTTTGTGGAGGTTTGTTTTTTTTTTCAAGAAAATTACATACACACATCTGGAGTTTCTTATTTAACATCGCATTACCATCTTAAAAGCATGTTTGAAATTGTACTACTGGAGTTACACTAGCCAAAACTCATTGGTCATAAACAAACCAAAAAAACCATCTAGAGATTTCTTAAGCATGTCACAGTCAGACTTTGTGGCAATTAATGTACATCCGTTCCTTTTTTTTTTTTTTCCCGGGACCGGGGATCGAACTCAGGGCCTTAGTGCTTAGCAGCAAGCACTTACCCACTGAGCTGTACCTCCAGCCCGCAATTAATGTACAAATCTGTAAGGAGGAGTTGAAAGCCTTTCTTTTTGCTTTGATCTTGGTAAAAACTTGCAGTAATTCACCATTACAGAACAAAAATCCCTCTGACTGGTGCTTCACAGTTCACACAGCTGATGTGCCATTTTGTCTAAATTCACGTTCTATCATATTTTGTCTAATGTGCATTACGTCTCTCCCAAATGGTCCTGTCGTGGTTGTTTCACTGCACGTGGAGGATATCTGCTGTTACTTGAGGCTCTTCCATGCTCTCGCTAGTAGAGTCGCTGTGCTATAAACACCCAAAGGGAGTGGGCTGCACGTGTACCTCATCCACATCATAATAGTCCCTTCCTGGTACAGCAGGACCTTCCACCTGTTCTACTGTGTGTGCCAAGAATGTCCTTTTGTTCCAAAACATAACATGACTTAAAACTTTCCAAAAGAGGGTAGAACATGAATTTTCACATTGTAGCATCTCAGCTGTGTAAATTATGAAGCTTAAATCACAGTTCCTTTTGGTTACTAATGGCAAATTATTGCAAGTTTTCCAGCAAGATCAAAACACAAAGAAACACTATGAACTCTTTCTTATGGACTTGGACATGATCCACTAATAAGTCTGACTGTAACTCTCTCAAAAAGGTACAAAAGAAGCACTGCTTAAATGTTGTTAGGTAGATTACATTTGATCTTTTGCTCTGAAAAGATCAAGAACACCAGAGGGCGTTGAAAAGAGGGAGTCTAGGTTAGGTGCTAAACAATAGTAGACATTTACTTAAGATTCTATCTCATAACATCACACGCTGCCAGTTCCTAAGGGATGTACAGGCTTGCTTGCTTCTGTTCTCTCCTTGGTGTTCAGCATCATTGAACAATGTAACTGAATAACAAGTTTCCAAAAACAGTTTTCAGCCAAATCCATGAGCGAATAAGAAATAATCATTTAAGTATATAGGTCACTTAAGAACATAGTTCATATGCTGTATCATCCCTGAAATGGGCCCCATGGACAACTGCATAAAGTTAATTTTTGCACAGTATAACAGTCCTTAAAAGCCCCTGGTTTTTCTTCTCTGAACAAAACACAAAAGACAAATAGATCATGACTTTCATAAAAGACTCTCTGCATGTAAATTCCAACCTGGTAAGTATATGGGCTCTCATTCAGGCAGTCAAGGACACTTTTTTTTTTTGAGAACTCTGTTTATAACATATTGACCTAAGCTATAAATCAGACATGTTACTGCCTAGATTTTTCCTTGCCTACAGAATATTTACCAGTTAAATATTATATCATGTCAAGTACCTAAGTAATTCCATGAATTTCAAGAAGCTTTGGGGAAAATTGGAAAGTTTTGCAGACAACAAAGTTTTGTTGTCCCCTAACAACCCAAACAGGTATTGTAGATGTATACCTTTGGTGTAATACAGTTATGATGTCCCAAGCGTTTTATTTATGTAACATTACATGGAAACACATCATTGTGCTACTGAACACTGAAGGTTCTGTAGGAATTTGCTGATACCTTTGATGCACTTGGCCAAATAAGGTATGTTTAAGATTTTCTCTTTGCATGTGATTTCAGGAGGCTGACACCATAGTGGTCACTGTTACTCTTCTTCTTTTGAGAGTCTCTTGACCTTTATTATTCTGGATTATCACTCCCAGAAACAGTCTTCATTTTATAAGAAAAAGTGAGTGATACATGATGAAGGTGCACAGTTTACATTTTGAAGAAGGGACGAATTCTATAGCAGAGAGTTTGGGAACATGGGTCTGTAAATATAAACTATATGAAAAAATAAGCAAATATATTTTGTACCATGTAAAGAATTAATACCATAGAAATTAAAGATAACTGGAAAAGTAAAAGTGTAAAGCTAATAGAAGAAAATATAGGAGAATTACACTTGAAATTTAGGTGAGAAGCTGTACTTCTCCAACATGATGCAAGGTGCCAGGGTTATACCTGAACAGGGCAGTGCCTGCCTGGCAGCATGGGGTCCTGAGTTTGATGGCAGATTCCAAAAGAAAAAAAAAATGACACTAAAATAATTTCTTAAAGCATCAGGCTAATGAATGATATGACTATACTAAAATGAAAAAGTTCTAGTCATAAGTGACACTTGAAAATGTTTAGGCTGGTGACAGACTGGAATAGCTTTTAGAATGCGTAAATTTAATGACATTAATATAAAATCATTCCGTGAGACTGCAAATCAACAAAAGGCAGGAAAACGAGGAAAATCTGAGTAGATCATGAAAATAGGAAATAATGCTCGTGTTAGTCATCCGTTACATCCTGTATCCATTGCATTGGCAAAATACTAGCAACACGGTGAGTTTCGTGGGCTTGTGTAAGCCCAGACTGATAACACTTTTGACAAAAAAAAAAAAAAAAAAAAATCTGAAAGTGTTGAATAAAATGAGTAAGTGTCCTGTGCTCCAGCAGTCTCACTTTGGGATATATCTGCCAGACAGTCTTTTCAGGTCCACAAGGAAATGGTTACTAAGAAATTTATTTCATTGTTGCTGGTGATAACAAACAGTTGGACACACAGGTGTCCATCTCTTGGTGACTACATACTGTGAACACCAGTATAGTGGTTAGAAGCAACTTTCAGGCATACAGAGAACAGGAAAGATAGATCTTTAAAATTTAGCATAAAAGAAAAGAAGAGCTATAGCACTGCATCTAATTATCTTAAAGCAAGTACATGAACACATACATACCTGTTGGAGGGTATGTATCAAACACAAGCTACATACTTATTAAGAAAAACTAAGGGAGTTGACTTAGGGCTAATTTATATGTTATGTTTAACATTGTTAAATATTGCTATCATATTTAATATAGCAAGCCATTGAGCCACTGGATATATATTTATCTTCAAATAAAATATTTTTAGTTACATATAAACCAACAGAATCAGATTCAAAACTGTAGGGAAGTTTTGTAAGGTTGTTTTATAAGAGCAGAGCTTATGAAAACTAGCTCTAAAGCCTCTTTTTTTAGTATGCAATTATCAAGTGAAAAGAAAAGTCAATATTACTAGATGCAACTGACATATAATCAACATAGTTAAAGTGCACAACTTGAAAAGTTTTGACTTTGTGTATTCCCAAGAGGTGAGGCAAATCCCACAGTTAATAGAATGTGGATATTCATTATCTCTAAACGTTTCCTTATGCTACTTTACACCTGATTGCTTCTTCTTGTTTCTTTGTCCGTTCCACCCTAATTCCCAGGAAATTCCTTATCTGCTTTTCTATAGACTGATTTACCTTTTTACACTATAAATTGTTTACATTTTTTAAAAAGTTATATAATTGAAATCATAAATGTGTGCATTCATTTTTGACTTGCTCGTTCACTTAATAATATTAAGATGCATTATATTCTTTGGGTAGTAATAGTTCTCATATTTGCTGAATAGAATTCTGTAACACGACTGTACCACATTTGTTTACCCATTCACTTCTTTTTGTACATTTTAGTTGTCTTTGATTTTCTCTGTTAAAAATAAAATTCTCATAAATGCTCATCGACAAGTCTTTATGTGAACATATAATTTCCTTGGAGCGGATATTCTAAGATTGGAATGGCTAGGTCATACGGTCAGTGTATGTCAAACAATTTTTTAAAAACTACCAAAGTATTTACCAAAGTAATTGTAATATTTCATGTTGTTGTCAGATGTGTACCCAATTGCAGTTAACAAAACGAAATTTCAAATTTCCTTGATAAAATTTGGTCTAGTCTGTCTTTTTCTTCTTCTGCCTTTTTAATTTTAGACTTTTCAATTTTTAATTCTATGGAGAGCATAGTTGCATCTCACTGTGCTTTTAAGTTACATTTCCCACATGAATGAATATATTTTCATCTGTTTATTTGACTTCCACAAGTCTTCTATAAATTTTTACTACATTCTGTTGTATTCATTTTAATTTTGCAAGTATTCAATATATTGTATCCTGAGTTATTTTTGAAAATAGTGTTTAGTGTGGTAAATTAATCTTTCTTCTGGATTTTCAGGGTGTTTGTGTGTGTGTGATAGCCAATAAACTACTGCTACATTATTTTTCTATTATTTATCTTTAAAGATTTCAAAGAGATATAAAATCTTTATCTCAGCTATTATAATGTGTCCTTTGGAGGCTAATTCCGTCAAGCTCATCTGACATGGAAATGCAAGTAATCAAAAAAATAAAAGCTATTAAAGATTTGCCTAAGTTAATTGTTTGCAAAGTTGCTAATGAGTTCCAGTGTGTGGGGGTAACTGTCACCAAATCTGGTATTATTAAAAGCTCGTCCTATGCCCAACACTGTATGCAAGACTTTATATGTATTATGATGGATTCTTGGAAATTTTCAAGGCAGGTATCCATCTGATTTTCACAGAAAGAGTAGAGGACTTTCAGCTGGAAATATCAGAATGCCCCACCAAATATGCATCGAATGCTTTAGAATTTTTGGATCACAGACCTAAAGTCCAGAGACAGAGTAGCTAAAGAGTTGCTCATGGGCCCTACTTTCATTCCCCTGTGAGTCCTCTTCCTAGCTGACCTCTGCATGTGGACATCATCCTTAGACTGACTGTTCAACGATGCGTCGATGCAGACTTTGAGCTGTTCATCTGCACAAGTCCAGAGTGGATGAGAGGGTCACTTCAGGACTGTCTCAGAAGGAGCAAGGAGGCCTTGCCTCAAAGCCCTAGCAAGCCTGTCTCTGTTTCTTTCTGGCTCAAATTGGCCATGTACACACTTCTGAAATAATCAGTGACAAAGAGTTTATCAACGTAAGTTTCACATTTAGGGAAAGGAGGATACGTGCACCTGAATAAGCTCAGGGCTCGGTGGGGAAGGAGGGAGAAAGGGGTAGCTGCTGAATGGGCACCTGACCATATTTGCTAAAAGCTATTTTCCCTGTCACTCATCTCCTAACGGATTGAGTTTAAGCCCAAGTGTTTCTGACTTTTTGTTCCATAGTCCCTTTATAATGGCCCAAAGCCTCTTATACCATCACGCTGACCAGTGGAAAAAATGGCAAAAATATGCTATAAGTAACATTCAGATTTTTTTCCACTAAATTTTTTCTTCCACATGCAATGTATTCATTCCAGAAGGAATTCTTATATATAAATGATACCTTTAAAAAATTCCTTCTCCCTCTGTATTAAATCAAAATTAGGGTGTAGGATCTGGTATTCCTATTTGCCTTTCTTATAAGAAAAGGTCTTGATTAATTTTTCATCAAGTGTGTGAAATGAAATGTTGACTCATGTGAAGTTGCAGGAATTGCTATTAAGACTTTACCTTGTAGTAAACATTCTAGGCTTACTGAGCTTTGGGTAAATGTGGTCATCTAACACCTTTTTAAAAGAGCTCAAAGCAGATGGCCTTCCAGAATGGTAGCCTTGTACCTTAATATTCACCCACATTGTTAAGAATCATGAAATTCTCTACATACTAGTAGTTCTGTTATAGTTCTACTCACAGATGAATGATTGGTCCTCTAATAACAAACATCTTTGAGGAGAATGCAGCCTTCTCTTTTGTACCACTATGAGAACAACTTATGAAAACTTTATTCTGAACAAAACTCCGCATTCTGGTTTGCTCAGGTGGACTTCGTTTGTCCTCATTTATTCTCTGAGGCATCCACTTTGAGCAGTAATGTGTGTTTTCCATTGGATTACTTTAAATTAGAATTTCATAAACAGGATTCAGTAGGAATGTGCTGTACAACTTAGGCAAAACTTTACTGTTCAGGTTTTAAAAATCTCTCAACCAGAAAGCGAAATTTCTGCAGGGCAGCAGTGCATGGTTCCATGAGAAGGTAAAGTTCATCAGGGGAATTGCCTGGATTTGGAGTGCATTTCATCTCCGAGTGGATGTTGTGTTCTGAGTATGCAACTCTCTAGAAAAGGTGAATCTTCTGCAGGTCGCTGCTCAGTTTTGATGCGCCTCTGATGCACTCCAAAACCAGGTTCCTAGAAGGCAGTGAAAATACTTACTCTCTTCTCTTCTTCTTTATCCTGCATAAGTTAGTATTGTCAGTGCCTGAAAGGTAAAAGCAACCTATCATTCAACTATTGTAACATATTATAATGGTTGTCAGCTTGTCAAAATATTTTTTGGTAGAATTAAAGTCAGAACATTAAAGTTGCTAGAGAAATTATAACACTTGCAAGGATTAAATAACACTGGTCTTAATTATAACATGAATGTCAGCCTACACAAGAGGAGGTGCCAATATTTATTTTCCCTGTTGAAGTATCTCTCCCCGCCCCACAACACAGTGGTGGTAGTGAATGGCTTCATGCACTACACAGGACAAGACAATTATTAACGCGTTCGCTGTCCCTAGGAAAATTTAAACATCATTTTGCCTCTTGTTTTTGTCTCATGTTTTTTGAGGCACTATGACCCATTTATAGTTTTTAAATCAGTGTTAGTGCTTGGGAAAGGCATAATCCACTCAGTTTCGGTTAATAAACATCTTCATGTGTATACATTTGTTTTATTATTAAACACTATTTCCATAATGGCTGGTTGTACAATGTGTGCATTTATAAAATTGAATAGCACTGAATGCCAATGGCCATTTAATAAAAATGATACAACCATAATGGGTATCATGTCAGTAATCAGCTGCTTGTAATGGAACATAAGTAGAAAATGACTTTTAAGACTTGTCTTAAACTATTTATAACTTCAATTGATTATTTTGTTGACTTTTTTGAAGTTGTAACCAGTATTTGATTCTCATTTTATAGATTAGGAAATCCAAACGTCAAAAACATTATTGTCTTAAACTATTTATAACTTCAATTGATTATTTTGTTGACTTTTTTGATGTTGTAACCAGTATTTGATTCTCATTTTATAGATTAGGAAATCCAGACGTCAAAAAACACTATTGTCTTAAACTATTAATAACTTCAATTGATTATTTTGTTGACTTTTTTGATGTTGTAACCAGTATTTGATTCTCATTTTATAGATTAGGAAATCCAGACG
>PVLD010009020.1:0-79789 GCA_004027595.1 Dinomys branickii
CTTTCCCACGTCTCGCCCCGGCAGCCTGGTCCGCCCTACCACATCTCCCCCGGCATCTCAGAGAAATACGCCCAGTTTAAACTTCCCAGCCGAGGTCCCGGCATTCACGCTCGCCAAGTCTGTCTCGAGCTGGTGGTGTTTATTAAGGAGGTTCGCTCCCTTGCTGCTCACCTGGTCGCCATCTTCCCCGGATCCCATGGTGGTAAATTCTATAGAAAATGTTAGTTCTCCAGAAAAGTACCCATGATCTTCCAGAAATTTGTCATCCAACTTGAGACTCATTTCTAAGATGCCTCTTTCTTTATTCAAGGGGAGTGGTTAACACCTAGTACCCTATGTGTGCTATAGACCTGTGATAAGGTCTCTTGAAAAGGAACCTTCCCAAGGTGTTTTCACCTTACCAAAAGACATATATTTTTCAAAGCATGTCTCTGCTAAGAATATTCTCCAGCTGGTCTGAAACCAGAACCCAAGCAAGAGCCTTTGTTTTTCCTTCTTAGCAGGATTCAGCCCAAAGGACTTTAAGAATGAGCTCTTGCAGCCCCTAATTCCTGCCTGCTATGTCACTGAGGTAGATGAGATAAAGAGTTGCCTATTAAGGGAGTCTCCCCAAAGAGCACTGGGACAGCTATGCTTAGTTTTCAACTTGACTGGTTTATGAGACTCAGGAAAAAGTGATTGGATCATGGTAGGCTATATTCATCAGTGGATAAATCCATGGATGTTCATAGTTAACTGTACTATTAAGAAGTGCGGCCCATTGGAGGTGGGGGGGCCCACTGGGTGCATGTATCTCATTAAGGCTCTTCCCTATGCTCTGCTTCTAGCCACCATGAGTTGAGTAACTTTCCTCTGCCACATCCTTTTGATATAATGTTTCTGCCTTGGAGCCAGCCAACCATGGACTGAACCCTCTGAAACAAAAACCAAATTAGGCCTCTCCTTTAAATTGTAGGTGTTGTTGATAAAACTAAATAATATAAGCGTACTGGGTACTAGAATGCATTGTTCATATTTGTGGTAACCAAGGAAGAAGAGAAGGAACAGAATCCTTGGGAGGGAAGTATCCTAGACAAGAAGGATCTGGATCCTGCATCTCTTACCAGCTAAAAAGTGAGATAGGATCAGGAGTAGACTGCTAGACTCATCTTCAGGCTCACTCACCTTTTAGAAACAAGGAAAAGAGCTCATTTCAGAAACTGAGCAGCAGTGCATTGTTATAGCTTGTGTCTAGCTGTCCCCTACAAACTTCATGTAGTCATAAGTGGATTTTTTTCAGAGTGGTGGATTTAGAGTGTGTGATGCTGACATTAAGGGTGTGTGATTACTAAATCAGTCCACTAATTGGTTGGCACTGCCCTAATCCTAGTAGCTTAGATACAATATGAAAGGGGCAAAGAGCCTCTGTTAAAGTCCCTCTTGCTTTGTAACTGCTGCATGCCATGAACTCTCCCTCCTCTGTGAGGCCTGTCTGCCATGTGCCACCCTGCCTTGGTGCCAGCCAGGCAGCCACAGACTAAAACCTCCACAAACTGCGATCTAAATAAACCATTCCTCCCTTAACTTGTAGGTTTGGGCTATTTTAACTTACAAGGAGAAAAGCTAGAGCATGCGCTCCTGTCCTGCAGCAGTGAAATTCCCCACAGCATATCAACACGGGGGCCCTTGTCCATATTGTCATCTCTTGTGGGTCTGGTCAGCATAAGACTCACACAAACTGCAGGTATATTAATGGGTTTAAGGTGAAGAAACAGAATGGCTAGAATTCCAGGACTCTCACCCCAGAGCTGTCAATATATCTCCCTCTCTATATGCCTGTTTAATTTCAAGAGGAAACTGAGAGTTTAAATCCTCATGTCTCTGTGAATTCCAAGAGAGATGAAGAAGAGATGCCGGGGCTCACAGGGGCCGATTGTCTGCCTGTGGAAGGATGGGGATGTGATTTAGTATTCAACAAGCAGGCTTTGGAGGCTCAGGGGAAACTGGTATCTGCTGAATTTCAGAAGATGGTTGGAAATCCCAAATAAACCTGAGAAAGGCTAGGTACACTGTACCAGGCATACAGTAGGCCCTCCGTAGGTGAGTCCTTAATATGGATCTGATTTTTAGCTTAGGATTCTTCATCATGTTCCTCAGCTCATAGCCACATCTAAACTTTCACCAATAGTCAACAAGATCATAGTTCTCCATGTTGACTGAAGTTTATCTTATTCTGGAATCTTTTCCCATGGAATCAACTAGTGCTTATCTGGGGAAGAAGAAATTGAAAGACCATTGTGTATTGGGATGAAAGTCAAAAACTGCTCTTGAGCCCGGTGAATTGGTCCAGATTTGGGGTAAGAAGAGAGGGAGGAGGCACCAAGAAGCTCCCCTACAGAGTCCTCTCCTAATTAAAATCTCTCTACCCAAGTGTAGCATATATATGACTATAAACCGTGGTGTGCAGTAAATGAGGAAAAGTACAAGTATTATCTATTAGTATTAGTATTATGATGATTAGATAGTAATTCATTCCTTTACTCATTCAACACTGTGGTTTATGTTCATCATTTCCTCTCTTCCTCCTCCATTTTCCTCTTTTTGTACAAGTGTTTATCTAACATTCCTAGTTGCCTTCTTTTTGTTTTTCTTTTTACATGACACTGGGGATGCCAGGGCTTGGGACTTTCTAGGTCTACCACTGAGCTACATCTCTAGCTATGGTAATAAAATAGTAAATATTTCCAAGGTGAGTTTCATTTCCCAAACTTTTCTGCAGGCTCTGTTTCCGTTCCCCTCTTGGGACGGCCTTGGGAGATTGTCCCTGCTGGGGTCCTTCGAAGATTGCCTCTGGTTATTTGTTCACATCCCCCATCCCTGTCTTGTGAGTAGGCTGGTTAACAATTGCACATCATCAGTGGGGCCAGCACAAAGGTCAACCTAACCCTGAGAGGAAGAAAGGCCTCCAATTAGTTAAAAATTAGTGAAGAGTAATGTCCCAAAGCCAGGGCAACGAATGTCAAAGAAATACAAGGAAAAGCTTTCTCAACCATTGTTCAAAAAGCAATTGGTTGCTCCTCAGGAAAAATCAAATTTGGTCTCTCTAATGAGCCTTAAAACTTTGACCAAACAAATTTGGATCCACTTTGGAGGCTATGTAACCCTGGAGAGCCATTAGGAAGAGATGCGGCTAGGTCAGGCTAGGACAAAGACCTGCCCAAACCTCCTCTCCTATGGTTTCCTCATTTAATTCCTGACTCCTCCTGCACTGCACACTGGACATCAGAGAAGTTTCACTAGGAAGACTCAGTGTATGCAATGCAGACAGACACCATACACAGGGCAATGATTGCAGGCAGCCTCAGGCCCTTTGCAACATCAATTTACAAGCAGCCACTATTACCTGGTCACAGCCAAGACATAATGACACACATGTAGATGGAGGTCCTGCATCCTGATCCACTCTGACATGGCCTCTCTTGGCCTGGGGGTCAGGGCTCATACATTTGAGGTTATTGCTCAGAGCAGCTGCTACCATTCAGTGGGCACCCTCTGCCTCCAGATGCTTATTCATCCTCTGCAGACGCAACACTCTCACCCACATTGCTACTCCAAGAAGTAGGAGATACTATCAGCCTGTTTTACAGAAGCAAAACAAAACATGTGGGGAGGGGACCAACGCTCAAAGATATTAAGCAATTTGAAAGAACACAGAGCTAGACAGTGCCTGAGACAGAACACAAACCTAGGTTTTGAGTGACTCAAAACTTAGGACACTTTAGGGCGGACATGAAGTCATGGTTAATGTATCGATAGACCAATCTGGATCATTTAAGAGTAAAAATCTTTTCAGGTTCTACTAAAAGCAGACCAAATACCTACCAATACCTCACTGTCTAGTGTCTGCTTTCTCACTCCTGAACTCAGTGCAAGAAGGTCCATGATAAAAACAATTACTAAGACAGAGATACTCTTCCCTGCTTGACATATTCTGATAAGTAAATTCTCTTTTTAAATCCCCAAACTAACAAGCTGGGACTGGATGCCAGGTTTACCAATAGCTAGTTAGGTCCTAAAATAAGACTGAAGAAAAGCTAAGTATATCCTTTCATCTCTTTGTTCAAACAGCGAATGGCTCCTGACTGCCCACTGCATACCAGTTCCTGTGCTGGATGGCAGTGCTAAGAGGACAAACAGCATCACTCATCTCTATGGAACTTACAATCAAATGGAGACACGGACATTAATGGATGTTAAATAGCAACTATAACATAAAGAATCATTTGTTGATAGTTGTCAGCTCCTGGGGCCTGAAAGAATGAAATAATGTGGGTAGAGACAGGGCTGAAAGGATAGATCTGGTTAAGCATCTTCAGGGGTTGCCTGTGCTGCCAAGGTGTGCATGGGTTACCAGAGCACATTACTGCAAGAGGCTGTCAAACAGAAAAGATGATGCAGCAAGAAGAGAGACACTCTTAGCCCTGAGTTTGGTTAAGCACTTGCACTAAAGCCTGGGACCCTAGAATGTGGTGAACACCAGACCATTCATTCTTCATGTCCTGCACTGAGAGTCTTGGGCCAGATAAGACATCAGCCAAGATACCCAATGCATGGCACAGCACTAGCCCCCTAGCATTCACCTTCATTCTGTCCTCTGAACACTAAGTAAAGACACCTATGATGGATTTTCCCAGAGCACCATATTTCTGCCATCAGGAGCAACAGGTAAACTGAAAACAGGTAGAGAATAGAACTTTAAATTCAGCCAAACAACAGCATTTTTAATGCAGATTCATGAGTCATTTGAGTCCTAAGAAATACTTATCAACATCTTTCCTAGAAAATAAGTTTATCTTCTGAAGCATTTTCTTCTGTGTCCTAAGGTGGGACCCTTACATGTAGAGCCTTCTCAGGTTCCCATCTCCAATGCTGAGCACCATGGCCATGTTTCAGTATTGTTTATTCCATGATTAGAAAGGGAAAGTTTGAGGGCTGAGACACTCATGGACCCAAGTAAAACCAACTGAAAATCAGTGAACAGTCTATCTCAGGAACAAAAGGAAAGGGCTCAAGAACCCAAATATCAGTTTTTTCTGGTTTCCTCAAAGGAAAGAACAGGGATATGCCCCAGATTTGCTTGGTCAGGCTTACTTTCTTACAATGTAAATTAAGCTAATTATTAAAATGCCTAACTACATAGAATTTTTAAATATTGGGTAATGACGATCATTTCCATTTCTGACCAGGTTGAAGTAATGAGTACTAGATTTTCTAGTAATCCCTTAACAACTACAAAATGTGATAAAACACATGAAATGAATGTTTTCAAATATTTAATGAGTTTTCTCAGGACTTTAAATCCTAAGAGAGTGAGGAAACAAAGGAAGTAAACACTAGAGTTACCCCAGGGTTTACCCCACTGTTGCAAGCCACTTTTAGTATTGTACGATAGGATGTGAAACAATGCAAGGTGTGGTGTGTCACTGAGCTGAGAAAGGTGGGGACAGCTTGAATTTTTAAAGCATAGCACAAGAGAGGAGGGATCTATGCAAATAAAGAGTTCAGAAACTTGCAAATGTTCCTTGTATCTGTTTCTGAATACATATCTATGCATGCATACATGAAACTAGGACGCTACCTGTCAAAGAATTACTAGAATTTATATAGGGCCAGAAAATGACAAAATTCTTACTATTCAGAACCTGGAACATTTAGAAGGAACCTCAACAGGGTATCTCTTAGAAGTAGAAACAAAGTGGTCATAGAGTAGTCTATTTTAGACCCACACCCCCAAAAAATGTCAGAAGTAATTCAAAAAAGCTAACCTGAAAATAACTTCTGCCAAGACAAACTTAAACACTCTTCAAAGGAAAGAAACAAAATGTAAACATCCAAGCAGACAACATCATGATGCCTACAATCTAAGAAAAATTCCTAGACATGTGAAGAAGTAGGAAGATGTGACTTGTAGGTAGGAGAGACATGCTCAGGGATGACAGGGTGATGGCATCAGCACACAAGGACTAGAAGAGCCACTATTAACAAAGTCTGAAATTTAAAGAGAAACATGTAAATAGAAAAATAAGAGGTCTTTTCTTTAAAAATTCAAATGGAACTTCTACATTTGAAAAATGAATTATTCAAAAGGAAAAGGTCATGAGGTGGAATGGAATAGATAGAAGAAAGTGTTCATGAAGCTAAAGATATAAAAATACAGATCATCCAGAATGATAGCCAAAGAGAAAAACTTTGAAAAATTAAAATGACTGGAATTTCACCAATCTGTGGGACAACAGGAAGCTCCTGTGCACATGTAATTGGAATACCAGAAAGACAGATGTAAAAGTTAAACATTTTTTTAAAATTATATTTGATTATTCTTCAAATCTATTGAAAACTATTAGGACTCAGATTTCAGAAGGTGAGGCTGGGGATATAGCTCAGTGTAATAAGTACCTGCTTGGCAAGCACAAGGTCCTGAGTTCAATCCCCAGTACCGCAAAAAAAAAAAAAAAAAGATTTCAGAAGGTCAAAGAACCTAAGGCAGAATAAAAACAAACAAAAGTTAACAAAGAAGATATAGCCAAATTTACAAAAACAGGTGATACACAGAAAAAATCTTAAAAGTAGAAAATAAAAGGCAAATTACATAGAAAACCAATGTAAAAATTACTTCAATGCAAGCCAGAACACAATTTAAAAAAAAAAACATTTTAAAGTGATTTTTAAAAGAGCCAGCCTAGAGTGATACATATTGCCCTACAAAATTTTATTAAGAGTGAAAGTTAAATAGACATCTTTCCTCAAAACAAAGATGAACAGCAGAGCTGTAGTGTAAGAAATGTTAAACGGAGTTCCTCATGCTGAAGAAAGTGACAGTGGGTGAGGTGGGAATATATACAAAGGGACAAAAAGTGACAGAAGAGATAAATAGATTGGGAAATATTTCTTAAAAATTTTTGTCACTTTATTAGTTTCTTTAAGATTATTGCCTGTGTGTGGGGTTTACAACATACACAGAAATTAAATGCGTGACAATGGCACAAAGACAGGAGGAGGAACCGGAAGTGTCCCCTAAACACAATACATAAGACGATGCTATTACTTGAAGAGACAACTCATTACAAACCCTGGAGAAATCAGAAAGAAAATGAAACAAATAAATATTATTACTCCCCAGTGGAGGCAAAATAGAACCCCAAAATTTTTCAATTAGTTTTATAAGTATAAAGGGGGCAAGAATAGATATTTTAAATAGAAAACAAAAAGCAAGATGGTAACGTCAAGGCCATTTGGATCATGCCCTTAAATGTAAGCAATCTAAATAATGAAATGAAAAAAGATATTTTATAAAAACCAAATCCTGACTATAGATTCTCAACATAAAAATTACTTTAACTATAAAGAGTTAAAAGGATCAAAGGATATAAAACATGCATCATGAAAGCAATAATCTTAAGAAAGTCAGAGTACATCATTAATATCAGACAATGAACACTATAGATTTCCAAACTGGAGTGAAATGTACCCAGGGTCATGAGGAAACCTCTCAAGATGATGGCAATATACTATATCTTATTTTGTAGTTTATACATGAGTGCTATATTTGCCAAAATTTATGTAGTGTACACTCCAATAGGTTTACTTTGCATATGAACACTTTTAAGACTTTTTTAAAGTGAAGTAGAGCTATACACACTGATATAGAAAGAATCAAGATAGTAAATATGTGTATGTATATATATGTTTACCCCTCTCTATATATATACTAATATATGTACATATGTATGTACTAACTGTATGTATGCACCTGCGTACATGTAGAACTTTTTTCCCAAAAGGATACACAACAGAATGGTTACTTTGCTGTAAAGGATCAGGGACTAGGAGAGGGATTTTTACATTCATGTCATGTCTTTCTGAATTACTTGAATTTTTCAAATAGATACATACAGAGGTTATCTATAGGGAAAGAATTAGAATATCTCACATTTATACACAGCTAAAGTTTAAATCTTTAAGGTGAATTTTAAAATTTTAAATAAATACAGCAATCATTCCTTCATCTGGTTTTATTTACTGAACAAAATACTGGAACACATTTTCAAAGGCAGTCCGTTTGCAATGTCCTGCATTTAGAATGTTTCAGTGACAAAGTCATTCACACACTCTTTCCAGGTGCAGCTCATCAGTAACTTCCCATACATTCCATAATACTTTACTGAATACCTGAAGAAGCTTCTGGGTACTGTGTCTGCTCTGGACATTCCAAGAGGCATAGACAGTACCAAGAGTTACATTAACTGCACTGTGATCCTCTTTGGTGAATAAACCTCCAAAACATACTTATTTGCAAAGGGATTTGCATGTGATTGAATCCTTTCTTACCTCTGCCTAGAACAAAATAACGTCTTGATCCTTAATGTTTAACTTAAAAATCAACCAACCAACCAGAGAATCTATACATAAATATTGAGTCCACATTTTTCCCTGAGTCTCTAATTTAAATTATTGTTCCCCTCAACAAATCCAGAGCTATCTGAAAACCCTTATCATTTCATAAGAGGGATCGCCGCCTTTTCTACCTCCAGCACCGTGCTGTTGGCACGTTGGTTAATAATCCTAGGCCAGGCTGGAGTAAAGGTCAGAGAAAGAAAATCCTCCAATTAGTGAAGAATCAGGGAAGAGTGATGGGGAGTCAGGGGAGAAATATTGAAGAGATCAGAGGAAAACCTTGCCACATCGCTGTCCAGAAAGGAAGGAGTTACTCTTTAGAGAAAGCCAGGAATGGTACTCAGTACTCAAGCCTAGACGATGCCCAGTGATCCAGGTAGGACTTATAGCTGCATCAAAGACCTGTTACCGTCCACTCCACTGCATCTCCTTTTTAATTTCGATTTTCATTAGAACACGCTTGCATTACACAGTGATCACATTCCTTTCAGGGAGTTGGCGCGGTGCACAACACACCTTAGTTCTCTGTTCGGCCCTTCACCTCCCCCTGTCCCCCTCCCTCCACCTCTTGGTTCCCTTGCTATTTGCAAAAGGTCTACCTCCCTACCTCCTATCGTCTGTCTTTTATTTTGCTCTTATTCTATATTTTTAAGTTTCTCCTATAAGAAAGTTTAAGTTTCTGTGTCTGATTTATTTCACTCAACACTATGGTCTCGAGGTGCACCCTTCTTCCTACAAATGACTCAAAAAAGGTAGATCTTCCCTCCAAATAAAAAAGCCAATCAAAAATGGGCAAGTAAAATAAATAGGCCCTTCTCAGAAGAAGTACAAATGGCTATAAATAGATGAAAAAATGTTCAGCATTTCTGGCCATTAGAAAACAGAAAATTAAAACAACACTGAGAGTCCACCTTACACCAGAAACAATGGCTATCATAAAGAAATCAAATACTTCAAACAAAGCTGAGGCTGTGGGGCAAAAGGAATGTGGACTAGTACAACCACTATAGAAATCAGTGTGGAGATTCCTCACAAAAAACTTAAATTAGAAATTCATCCAAGCCAGCTGTTCCCTTGTAGGCATCTTCCCAAAAGAGATACAGACCTCATACCAGAGTGATGTATGCGTCCCCATGTTTATATCCACACAAATCGTAATAGCTAAAGCTTGGAAGAGGCCTGCCTGCCTGCCTTAGTCACTTTTCTCATTGCTGAGACAAAATACTCAACACCCAAAGTTAAAGGAGAAAAACCTTATTTAGCTCACTGTTTGTAATGGTTTCAGTCTATAATCGCTAGCTCCAAGGCAGGGTGGCACTGCAAAAGGAAAAACAGTGTATGGGGGGGGCAGAAGGCAACAAAAGCAAACAGCAGAGGACATTAACAGCTTCCTCTGTCCCTTTTGTAGGGTATCTAGGCTGCCAGGATGAGGGCGGGGCCAAACCAATCAGTGCACTGATTTAGTAATCACACACCCTTAATCCGAGCATCACACGCTCTACATCCAGCCACCCCTGAAAAAGCCCCACCTGTGACTGCATGAGGCCTCAGGAGACGTCTACCACAAGCCATGACAATGTGCATCCACAGGTGACTGGATGAAGGAAACATGACAATTATTCACAGCGGAGCACTATCCTGCACTGTCCCTCTCATCACGTCCTGCCCTCCCCTCAGCCTCACCCTGGACTGGCTTCCTTTCTCTGGCCTGCCCCTGCGTCATCAGAGGCTCTCAGGCGTTGCAGAAGACAGAGCAAGTGACCCAACCACTTAGAACGGTAACTTGGCAGGATCCATTAAAATTAAAACACAAACATACATTTGGATTCCAGAATCTTTGATTTGGGGCAGTTGTGTAACAATAAAGCTACCAGCACATGAAGCTATTTTGCACAAAAACATTTAGTGCAGCTTTGTTTGTACTAACAACAACAACAACAACAAAAACCCTGAAAACAACCCTGAAGATTTATTAAGAAAGGAATAATGAATATAAAATCTTTGTATATCTTCCTGAAATATTATATAACCATTGAAATGAATGGTCTAAAGCTAATTCTATGGATCCAGAAGCATATCAGAAAGAAGAAAGAAAGAAAGAAAGAAAGAAAGAAAGAAAGAAAGAAAGAAAGAAAGAAAAGAAAAGAAAAGAAAAGGAAAGGAAAGGAAAGGAAAGGAAAGGAAAGGAAAGGAAAAGAAAAGAAAAGAAAAGAAAAGAAAAGAAAAGAAAAGAAAAGAAAAGAAAAGAAAAGAAAAGAAAGGAGGGAGGCCACCAAATAGTTCTTTGGGTATAATTCTACTTTTTCAAGTAAATAATAAAGCTCTGTTTTCCAGGTTTGGGCACATGCTTGGGCTTGCCTGGCATGACAAAGGTGTTAAAGGTGCACACCTAGAAGTTGTGGTAGCTTATCCTGGAGAGTGCTCGTGAAGATCAACTCAGGATGGAGGAGGTTATTAACTTCAAAATCTTTCCACCATTTTCTTGTATGTGGTGCATGTAACACTCCTCTAAAATCTTTAAAGGATTATTAATAAAAAGATTTTTAAAATGTTTGCTACCATGAATGCCTCCTAGAATGTCACTAGAAGTGCAGTACCTTGTTTAACACTCAGTTCCACTCAGGACCCCTACTAAAATTTTCCCTGGCTGAATATATTCAAATCCTGAGCACAGAGTCCAAATCCCTTACCAAGGGATATGAACCTTGTGTGATTATTTACTAGCCAGCTGTAGCTTCATTCTTTCTTCCCAGTGTGCAGTCCGAATCACCCTGAGCACGCCATGCGGCTCAGGACGCTCAGAGCTTTGTACATGCAGAGGCCTCCTGCTGCAATGTCCTCCTTCTATCCTTTTGGTTATTATTTGTCCTTCAAAACTCAGCCCAGGGACCTCTTCATCCAAAAAGACTTCCCGGCAGCTCTGCTCACAAGACTGGATGGAGTGCTGCCCTGCAGAGCCCAAGAACACCCTTTGTCTTAGAGTGGTCTATCTGAATTATCATTTTCTGTTTACGTGCCATTAAGCAGAGGGATATCTTAAGCCATCATATGTGCTTAGTAAATCTGTCTTGAATAGCTGCCGGACTGATTCTTGTGGATGGACAGAGGGATGGGTGCAAGGGTGGGCTGGTGGGCACATAAGCATAAGGGTGGACAGATGATGGCTGGATGGTGGATGGATGGGTGGACAGGTGACACAGAGGCAGATGACTTTCCCAGGATCGTAGCCAGCAACTTCTAAGAGAAAAGTAAGAACGTGAGATCAAAACAATAGAAGAGAGGAAAGAGAGTGATCCTTCATGTGATGTCTATTTACTCCTGATGATGATGCCAGAATAACCACCGAACAGTCCGTTAATCTGAAAATTCTTCCAATCAGGCTAAAAACCAAGAATGGTTTTAAGAGCAATGTAGCATTTATGATGTGACCCCTTTGCTGGAACCCACGCACTAAGACAGGTGAACTGGGGACAGAGGCAGCAGCACGTACTTCCCTTTTCAAGCTCAGCAGGCACAATACAAGACAGCCAGGTTCTTCACTACTCCACACCATCTCGTGCACACGCACAGAAATTGTGCCAGTTTGATACAGGAGAAAGTGACAGGGCCCAAGGTGCCAGAGAAGCTGTTGCAGCCCATTTAACAGCAAATCACTGGTAACTGATCAGACCTGGCATTTTTTCACCACCTTCTAGCGTGTCTTAATAAAACTCTCTAAATGCTATTGCTATCAAGCACATAAAAATGACCGGTCAATAACCTGTTCCAGGTGAGCCTTGGAAGTGTACAGGATGGCATGGTTCTGAGACTAAAAGGGGAATCAGGGTGGCCCCATGAAACAGGTTATTTGCTCACCTTAGAAACGGAAGTGTCTAGAATCACTGGTTTTCCAGTTACTTGCATGTGCTCTCCAAATCTTAATGGGACACAAACTATTATATTTTTAATACCACTCCTGGAAGTAATAATCCCACATTAATACCTGAATTTTTATCTTCTAGCATGGCACCTGCCCGCTGAATGAATGAAGCATTCCAGCAACTATTGCACCGAGTACCCCACACTCTGCTCTCCTGATTGTACCCTTACACAGGGAGTGAGAACTTCCACAGAAAACTTCCTGATTATCCCATCCAGACCACCTCTCTGCACCCCACATCCGGATTTGGATCCTCAGATCATCTTCTCCATCACTCTGCAGGACTCTCTGCTCGTATGTTCCAACATTTTACCCACTTCCCAACATCCTGATTAAAGCACTGCACAATAAATCCTGGAACTTACGATTCTAAGAACTAAAATATATCTCCAGATCCTTTAAATTACACAGAAATAGAGAGAGAGAGAGACTCCTCCTTCCTTGATATGCTCTTCTTTGTCTCAATTGTAGAGCAAAACAAACTGAGCTTGGATTAATCACATGATATTTCTCAAGAAAAAATAAAGCCCATCAGGGTCTGTTGGTTTCCTCTGTCTTGGCATGTGTGCTTACTCTCTCCTCCAAGCTGGATTGTAAACTCTTTAAAAAGACTATGTCTTCATAACTTGAGAGCTCTACAAAGGAACACACCCCAAGGTTAAGTGGTGTTTGCTTAACTCTGCAGTGCTGTTTACAGAAATGTGTAAAATGCCATTAATAGTCTCTTAGTTTACTTTCCTCCCTTGACAAGTTTTAGATGAATAAATGTGCAAATATTCACAAGGGTTTTTGTAAGTTTACATTCACCTTGATCTCCAAACGTTTTTTTACTACAAAATCACAGAATCCTGCACAACAGTCTCCAGCCGTGTGAGGGAATCCATTAGAGATGAAAGCATCTTGGGTAGGGCTTGTACCAAAACCCACTAAAGGTAGGTTAAAACACAGATTTCACTCCCAGAAGTTCTGACTGCAATGGTCTGGATTGGAGCCCAAGAGTTCTCACTTCTGACTGGTTTTCAGATGCGCTGGTCCAGGGACCACACTTTGAGAACCACAGTCTATTCTTTAAGGGTGGATTTGGGGTCACATAAGTAAACCAGGTAGTACACAGTAGCAACCAGTAGTCCCGAAGTCTTGCAATACAGTGTAGGGATTGTGATGACGATGATGATGACCACAATGACAGTGGTGGTGGTGATCATCAATACTGATGAATAATATGTAAATAAATAGGCCAGAGATGCCGTACGAGAACTCTGGCCAAAATGGATTTCTGGATGAACTCTTTTGAAAAGGAAGAAAGACAAACCTCTTTCCCCAGCCTCTGCAGGATGCAAACAGTTTCATCGCAAAGGAACTTTATGCCTATTCCTCCTACACCACTTATGACTGCCTCACAGAGTGCATGTCTCACTGCAGCATGTTCTGGGCTTGGAAGATGAAACTATTCACAACAAAGGGCATCCAAACTCCAGTCAATGAGTATTTTAAAAAGCTTATATTTGTATACTTGATGTGCAACCTAATTAGACCAGAGCATCTTTAATTAAGTGTGTCAACCCCAGTGGAAGCTGCAGAGTTCAATGCTAATAAAGCTGATAAAGGTTTTTGTTTCTGAGACTTCTTTTATTTAACGCCTCAGCCATGTTAAGCCAATCTGTAACATATGGGCAGCTCTCCCACTATGGATTTATCATCTGGGTGTTTCTTTCCATGAATTAATGCAATCAAACTCCTGCCACTGTTAATTATTTTTTCTCCAAGAAGCAAATCCCAGAATTTAGCCATAACCAGCTGTGATTTACTGCTGGCAGTGTGGCAGAGCCACAGACTCATGCTGTCTTCTGCCACCCGGGGCAGATGGGGAGAGGCCTCGGTGCTCTGGGTTTGACCTCTGGGGTTGTGATTCCAGACTCAGACAGCATTCTTGGCATTTGTCAACTTCACCATTGCTCTCAGAGTTTAACTGCTGTGTTTTGCAAGAGCTTTTCTTCTAGAAGATTTGCTGGTCTCTACAATAGGAGACTACGTACCCTCTCTGCCTAGGCTCTCTTGTCAGCTCTGCCTCTCAGAACAAAGTCTCAATCTCCAGACTTTTCTTGTACTCTTTCTGGTGGCTGGAGTGCTTTTCCCCACAACGGTCCATAACTAGCAATCGTTCTCCCTCCAGGTCTTCACTGAAATGTCACTTTTCTCTATCCACCCCACTTAACAAAGTTCTCAGTCACAGTGAAAAATCCCACTTCCTTATTTCACACAAAGCCCTTGGTACGTGACCACCATCAACTATTTTGTGTGTTCATCTCTTTATATGGTGATCACCCCTCCTCCTGTAGAATATAAACTCGCTGGAGAGGGTTAGGTAGCCTTCTTTAGTTTAGCATCTTCAGCTCCTAATTCCTTTTGGGAGACAGAGTAGATGCTTAGCCAAAAGATGTGTCATAAATGGATAATGAAATCCTGAGGGGATGATTGTATCCTTTCTACCCATCCTTGTCTGCTTCAGAAATGCTAAAGCTTCCAAATACCTACAAGAATTATTTTGATGATTGCTTGGGAAAGTCACCCAGTTGCCAATAATAAGACAAAAGAAAGGTTACCAATGAAACAAAATATGTAGCCAAGTGGTAAAGTACAGCAGAATTTAGAATGAGGAAACTGGAATTTGAATTATAACTGCGTAATCTCAAGCAAGTCATTTGCTGTCTTTGAATTTTTGTTTCCTTATCAAGAGGGGATGAACACAACCATTGCCAAGGAGGTGTGAAAACATAATGTTCAATAAACTGTTGAACACTTTGAATCTGAACTGGAGGAAAAATCAATCTCATAAGAAGAAAGGGTGTTGTCCTTCAAGATATCTGTACATAACAGTAAGTAAACACTACTTTGAATTGTTACATTTATGGAACAAGACCACGTGATTACATGGAACATAGAAAGTCCAAAGACCAGTTCTCAATGCTATGGAAATTACTTCACCACAGCTTCAGATTGCACTGCATAAAGCTCCACTATCTTGCATATCTACTTTTAAGTAAAAGGAAAGACAGAAACTAGACTCTGCTCAAATTTATTTTCATATATCTTTTCACATCTCTTTTCACTTATTCCAGCATTGCTTAATTTCCTGGAATGGCATGCATAGTCAGATACTGGTATTGAAATGCTGCAAGAACAGGGGTGTGGCTACAACAGGCCCCCTTTTGTATAAGTGTGAGCTTAGCAACCTGAAACCCCAGGACCATGCACTTTTCTGCCCATCAATTTCAGAATCGGAGGAAGTACCAAGGTTCCAAGAAGCTGGCAATGGAAAGGAGAAAAGACACCACTTATGCGTATCTTTGTGAGCTTCTGTTGAGCTGGGCATCTCACAAGTGTTATCTCTTGTAAAGTAACAGGGAGAGTAAAGAAATGGAAAGTCACCATAGCACAAAGACCACAGTTCCCAAGCCATAGTATTTTCCATTTATTCACCCATTCAGCCTTGCTACAAAATTTATTTCTGCTCCCATTGTGTGAAAGGTAGATTTTCTTCTTGTGTAGTAAGCCTTCTAATACGTAAAGAGAAAGGAAAGACTCTGGGCCTGTCTTTGTACAAAGATGGGAAAGAAAGATTCTGTGAAAGAGATCTCTCAGATAACTCAATCTTCAAGCCAGCTGCCCACTCCCTAAAGAGGTGAGAGGATGAGGGACCTGAGCCCCACACCCAATCTCAGATTATCCAGGTCTCCCAACTCAGGTGTCCTGTGTCCAGAAGGCCTTGGCCTTTGCATAAAGCATAAGCACTAAGAGGCCAGGCAGCTGGCTCCACAGAGCCTCTTCAGAGACCAGCACAACTTGGCCTGTTCCATCTGTGCTCAGGAAATGTTGTTCAGTGAGTGTTTTCACTGGGTCCTCAACATGATCATTGTTATTTTTAAAAACAATTCTGTCCTTTTCTATACAAACACAAGAATCTTGGTTCATCATGAAAGGGAGATGGTGTGTTTGTTCATAAAAACAATGAATGGCTAAACAGGAACAGCTGACTTGAATTTGTTCAAGTTAACGACACTTGTGTGAAATAAAGGTCCACTGGATCCCCATGTCTGAAAAGCTCCCGGATGCACCCATCTGCAAAAGAGATGACGCAAATGACAGCAGCCTTCTTAATCATTTCACATGCCTCTCTCTTTCTAGCTCTAGATTAACCCTCCTTGTGGAACAGCTACATGGTGACACCTTGTCCTAGGATAAATAGTCCAACTCTTCACTTATGAGCCTCCATGTGTTAAAGATTTAAGCACACACCAGCAGCGATGAGCTCATTGACAAGTTTTATAATTTTCTGTCAAGTAATTTTGATAATGCTGTCATTAAATTTAGAAGGATCTAAATTCAAGGGGTATTACAGGTGCCCTGGAAGGAAGGATTAATTCTTCAAAATTTTTTACTTCCACTTTCATTTATTTTTCATTTATTTTCATTAGTATATATTTGTGATACATAATAATTATATTTATTTTGGGGAATTGCCTTGAGGATTAAATTTTAGAAAGGTTTAGATTGTTTGGGAGGATTAGCCTACAAGAAAAGGGTATGCTTTAATAATTATAAACCCAAAAAATGGTATGCTATAGGACAAAATAAAGTGCCTGAAACGCATTTTATTGTAGAATGCTTAGGTCAGGCACCTTTCTGAATAAAGGGATCTAAGGACAGTTGATAGCTACAAGCAAAATATAACTCAGCAATAAAATAAGAGTTCAGGGACCCGCTGATGGGTAAGAGATGGGGAAGAGACCAAGTGCTTTGTCTCTACTCATGTCCTACCTGGAATGGGCTGAATGGAATGACACTGAACAAGGTGCATATAGTAAATGTGGTATGACATTTGGATATAGCATGTGGCTTCTGCTCTCAAATCACCTGAATTCAAATGCAGAAGCCAGAGAAATGGAGACAATAGCAAAGGATTGTCAGAGCAGGAATAAGATGCTCTGGGGAAGCATCAGCTGCTCCTGGATGGGCAAGTGCTGGGGGCCTTTGGAAGAGGTCCATTTCTCTGAAAATCTAAAGGGCTTCTTTGGACTGAGACTGCTGAGTTCCACTGAGAATGACTGTAGGTCCACGGCCATGCCTGATCCCTAGGAAGTGTATGGTATTGGGGTGGGGTTCAACCAAGTCATAGATGTCATACAAGAACAAAGATGGAGAACAGATGACTAGTTACTTATGGAAATGCGAAGTTACTTAGAAAACACTTCTAGGATACTGGGGACGGAGAGGAGTTTACCAGAAAGATCTAGTTCAATAAAAGAGCTAAGGAAGCTGGAAGAAAACAGTAAGTCAACCACCTGGTCATTGAGACACTGTGACATATGATTCTCAGTGTGTACAGAATATGGCAAGACTACCAAAATGACCTGGAGAGTGGCTGGACTATGACCCAGAGAGAGAGGTGCCACTAGGGTTGTGCACAGAAATGTGTAGAAACAGCTTGATCCAGGAAAGAGATTTGGGAGTAGCTTTCTAGAGACCTTGACAATGGGTTCAAAAAATTCATATTTCTCCAATTGTTTAGTCCCTTTATGACCAATAACAATGGAAAGAAAGAAAACATGAAAGCTTCTCAACTCTTTCAAATTAAAGTGACAATGACACACATATTACACCTTTGATATCAACAGACTCCATAGATTGACAAACTCTAGTTATGGCTAGGATTTAAGGAAACAGGTACACACAGACACTCTGGTGGAACCACACAATTTTTCTAAATGGTAATTTACTCCATTCAAAGATTTTAAATGTTTATGTTTTTATTTATGCATCATATCACTTAAAATTTGTCCTACAAAATCTTCCCACATAACTACAAAGATATAAAGGTATTCATGACAACCTTGTTGATGGTTATTTTACATTTTCAAAAAGTAGATTGTTTCCATGAAGTTAAATTCATATGCTGCTTATAGAATGCAAAAGCTCTAAAATTCTAAAATGGTAAGACGTCTTTATTGTTGAGGAAAGAAAGTTGTAAAATAGTACATAAGGTTATAGCGCTGTTTGGAAGAAGTAAAATTGTGAGTGTATGTGTGCATACAAAAACAACTGGAAGGATACGACTCAAAATATTCTCAACCAGGCATGGTAGGGCACACCTGTAGTCCCAGCATTCTGGGAGCTGAAGTAGGAGAATCACAAGTTCGAGGCCAGTCTGGGAAACTTAGCAAAACTTCATCTCAAAATAAAAAAATAAAAAGGGATGGGGTAGCTCAGCATGAAGGCCCCAAGTTAAATCTCTAGTATCACCAAAAAAAAAAAAAAAAAAAAAGTGCTGAGATATTAGATTATGGGGGAATGTTCATTATTTTCTATTCCTTTAGTCTTACGATATTTGAAGTTTTAGTAGGTAGGTAAATTACTTTTATGATCAGAAATTAAGATTTTAAAAGGAAAGAAAAACACTTTTGAACAAGGCAGGCAGACATTGGTTCATAATGGCTCTATCCCACCTCACACTTGGGGCACAAGAGGTTTGGTGGTTGTCAATCAAAGACCTCTAACTTGAGTGTGTTCATGGATAACATTTCTCCTTTGGACCTGCACTTCCTGAATATCAGCTCTTTAGCAGACACTGTGCTAGGTGCCAGGGCATCAGGTGTTCTCAGCCACCTGCAGTTGTCCAGAATTCTTTGTCGGACAGGCATGCCATCTAGACAGGGACAGAGGAGCAGAAGTCAAGGGTCTGTGGGCACAGGCCTGTCCCTAACCACTCAGCCACCTCAAAAGAGTAAGTCATTCCGTATCTATAATGACTGGACAAACATCTGTTTTGAGGCAGAGGTGTCCGTGCTGTAGCTGTTAAGGGTTTTCACTGTCCCCTGTCTGCGGCCTCTCCTCCCTCCCAACCCACGGTCACATCTCCTGTTCTCCACATCCAGCTTCTGCTTTGCTCTGCTGGTTCCAACTGAACTTCAGATCTGACCAGGGCTCTGGCCTCCTCGTGTCTTTTTCTCCTTCACCAGTTCCTTATAGAATCCAAGTTGGCCTGACACTGCCCAGTCATCTACCTCTTCCTCCTCCCAACCTCGTCTCAGGACCTCCTCCCACCGTGCCCTGATAGAATCCAGGGGGCCTGGCCTCCGTGCACTGGACTTTGGCTTTCCCTTGGATCCAGTCCTACATGGACAGGCCAGGGACATAAATAATAAGGAGATCAGGAGACCTCATCCTCGTGATCTCTCTCTACTGTGAACGGACTGTATAACCAGGAGTGGTTCAGGTCTCCTCTCTGAGCCTCTGCTTACTCTTTGAGTAAATTAGGATGTGGAATGAAAACTATAATTATTCTAGAACCTAAAAAAAGCTCCAAGCCCTGTATACCTATACAAAGTGATATACGTGCAAATGTATTTGTCATTGTTATCAGAGAAGTTAAACCTCCTTCTCTAAGTCACAGACTTTTAAGTAGTATAAGGGGGATTCAAGCAAGGCTATCCAAACACTATGCCCTTGAACTTTCAGTTATACAAGATGGTCATGAGAATCAGAAAATAAATAAAGGATCCATGCATATGAAACCGTGGTGCACTCTACAAAATGAGGAATGTTATTATATTTTTGAAATAATGAAAAGCAAACAGGGCTATTCTAGTGCAATTTTAGAGAGTACACATGGTATTTTCTTCCTCCTCCTCGCATCTTCCCATTCTGGCAATATTCATCTAACATTCAAAGTTAAAACAGAGGTGCACCTACTCCTAAAATACACTTGTAATTATTTTTCTGTTACTCCGCACACTGTGCTCTCATACAGCCATGCTCAATGCATCTTTTCCTGGCATCTGCGTCCTAGTTTATCTTCTCCCCACACCCTGTTTTCTCTGAGCCTTATAATGAAAGCAAAGGTTAAATGTTTGTAGACTCGCTCAACACCTACAACATTAAAACAATTGGATGGGAAATAATCTCATCTCGACATGCTGGGGGAGATGTGCCGCACACCCATTAGAGTTAATGGGAGTCACAGCCAAATCAAGGTGAAGCCTCTGCTCCCAAGGGCACAACGGCAAGAAGAGCAAGGGAAGTTTAAACTAGAAAGTCCTGTCATAGAGCTGCATTCAGGAGTCTAGGAATCTGAGGGTTCGATTTTGAGAAAGTTGTATATCTTTGAGAACTATTCTCAAGGCCTGGACTTCGATGTAATTTCACAACCTTGAGAAAATTAACACCAATGGACCTCAACTGGTTTATCTGCAGAAAGGACAAAGGAACAGTGTACAGTTAATCTGACTATGATAGGTTCTACTGGGAAGCCAGATGATATTAATCATACAGAATACGCTACACAAATAAGTTACAAATAAATTAGCTAGCTGTATTGTTTTCATCACCATCATAATCAGCACAATTAACAGGAACTAAATCACTTTGGAAGACCAAGGAAGGTCTTAGGTACTAAATTCGTTTTCATGTCAAGTTGCTTCCTAGGACACTAGCATCACAAATCATTAAGATCTCTACCACTTTGATCCAACTCCATGCACACAGTGTTTACACAGAGTCTGAGTTCATCCTCCCAGAGGCTCTGAAACACACACATTGTCTTCATTTCATAGGAAATTGAAGTTCAGAGACCTGTCCCTGTGTTAGGCAGAACAACATTTGCCATATTGGATACATAAGTGGCAAGGTTGGGGTTTTACAAAGCTCTCCATAGGCTAAATCCATAAATACATGACCAGCCCTTCTTCACCTGTACTGTTGCCCCCGTGCTTCACTGTAAGGAGTGTCACACTCTCAGAAAAGAGGGATCCCATGAGCCTAACACCTTGGACCTTACCCCAATCAGTTTACAAGGCATTTAGTCTCCAAAGGTCATGTAGTATACTAAAAGCCATCAAACATACAACCAATCAGCACTTGAAAACTCAGGTTAGACCCAAACAACTTGAGGACCATCCTCTGAACCAGAAGTCATCCAGCTCCAACACATCAGGTCCAAACAGCCAACCCAGGGAAACAAACAAGTTCTCACTTTTAGAAAAGATAACTCAATTACAACAGAAAGATATAAGACATTCTAAGATAACAAAAGGTTTTGAGATGTATCTGAAAATAAGGAGGTAGTTATAAAACAAATCAATCCACAAAGAAAGCTAAGGAAGGACATAGATACCTCTAGCATTGAAGGTTCCTATGGTTTCACACTCTACTTTGTAGGTGGGGTCTCCAGAATGCCTTATCCTAATTTTGTTTAAATATCCCTTCCCTACGTGTGGTGGATTGACAACTGGTGGTCAACTTATAACCCCCAGCTGAACTAAGTAAGCATGGTGCTGGGTGTGGGAGGCCCACCTGGGGATTGTCACCAGCAGCATAAGAGGCAGATCTGGAGAAACAGAAGAAGGCTGTTGGGAGCAGGTAGAAGCTGTTGGGAGCCTGTTCGAAGCTGAGAGAAGCTGTAAGGATTTGTTGGTTCTCCTGGAGGAGCTCGTCATGCTGGCTTTCCTGATGAACTCTGCTGTTTTCATCCTCCAAGGAGCTCGGGAACGTGTCGTCGAGAACGGCTTCAGTTCACTTTGGGGAGCTCTGGTCCTCACTCTGAACATCATTTCCTGTCTGCAGAGGGGAAGATGGTGCACTGTCAGTCTCCTGGAGAAGCTTGTTGCATTGGTTTTCCTGATGGAAACTTGGTTGTCCTAGTCATCAGAGGAGCTTGGGATCTCATGTTGCTGAGGATGGCTGTGGTACTTTTCAGGGGAGCTCTGGTTCTTCTAGCATCACTTCCTGGCTGCAGTGTAGACACCTCAGCCCGCTAGCACAGATCATTCATCCTATTGGCACAGACTCTAAATTGTACCACTGACCTTTGGGCCTTCCAGTGCAGATCCATGAAACAGGCCTGCATCAGACATTGTCGTGGGTTCTGGGCCTCCAGGTGGATTCATGGGAGGCACTGTTATGGGCTCTAGGTCTTCAGCTGGACTCATGCAGGACATTATCACAGGATCCAGGCCCTCAGCTGGATTCTTTGGTCCTTAATGTGTGGACGCATTTCCTGCACTCTATTGTATATAATTCTTTGGGTGACTATTTTAAATAATCTTATAAGTATGTGTTCTGTATCATATTGTTTCTCCTTGCAACAAACCCCAAACCATAACACTATGCTTTCTTAGGACAAAATAAGCAAAACTTGAAGACAAATCAATCTCCTTGTTGAATGCTGTAAGAAGCTGTTTCTTTTCTTTTCTTTGGGGGAGTAGGGGGTACCAGGAATTGAACTCAGAACCTTGCACTTGCCAGGCAGGCACTGTGCCACTGAGCTATATCAACCTGGAAGCTGTTTCTTTGTTCTTGTGGATGTATTAAAAAAAATACTACTCATGTCACTTGTCAAAGAACAGCAAAACGGACTTTATGTAAGGCCATGGCTATAGCCATAGGACCATTGCAATGGGACCTGCAGTACGGGAAACAGACTAGGCTCAACTGTGAACATACCAGAGACAAACAAGAATTTATAGCCAAGGAGTGGGTTGGGACAGTGGATGTAAAATGGCTAAGGAACCACAGGAGTAAGGAACTATTCTGAGTAAACCAACCCATGGGAAATTTTGCTGAAGACTGCAGGGAGATCAGCCATCACCCTCTGGTGTGGGGCGCAGGATAAGAAGCCCAGTTAGCTATCAGAGGTGATTACATGCTGAGGATGGGAAGGTCAGTTAAACTGACTTAGCAGGATTCTTCTGAAATTGGACAAGATAGAGATGAACATGGAAGCCCCAATCTCAAGCCAAGTTGAAAATGTCAAGGTACCATAAGTAAAGTTTGGTCAGAGAGAAGATCTTTGCCAAGTCTTCTCCATGGATTCCACCTCAAATGAAGAGAAGAGTAGAAGTGCTGGCGTGTAAAATAAAGATAACACAGTTGGGCAACAATCACAAAAACCTAACAGCCCAGCTCCACGGTACAACGAGGGAACAACAGCCATCGTCCCCTTTGGGGGAGGTTCTCTGCACCTGCGGTCCAGCTCTCCTCACTTAGTTGTTTCTGTCACCTTCCCTTCCTTTCCCACTGCCATTGTGTATGGGGGCAGAGTGCCTTTGGTTTGGAACGACACCCAAAACATGGAACACTTTACTGAGGTTGAATCTAAATAAAACGAACCTCAGTTTATCCATCTGAAACTTAAGATATAACATGCTTGGGGTCAGGAGCACTCTTTGACCAAGATAGTTTAGGTCTCTGATTTCCACTGAATTGTTTAGCAAAGGCTGTTCCCTTAGTCCCTGCTACCATGTTCAGAGTAGTTGCTATCATCCCCAATGTTCCCATAAGGGACCAGGGGCAGGAGGAGTTGAATTAAAGTGCTCCCTACCAGACAACACTTATATAGCTGTTATAGTTTGCATCTGGATGTTCCCGCCAAAGCTCCATGCAGTCATGGGGTGGGCTTCTAGTGTTTATGATTGACTCATGGTACAATGTTGGGATCACGGGATGAGTGCTACACCCACCCTGGGGCGGGTAGTTTGCATATAATGTAAGGGAGGGGAAAAGGCTGCCTGATGCTGCTCCTCCCCTTTTTTTACTCTTTCTGCTTTTGTTGTCACCCCTCCACACCCTGTGAACAGTTTCCCTGTGCCTTGTGCCACTCTGCCTTGGAGCCAGCCAAGTATGGACTAAAACCTCCACAGACCGCGTGCTAAATAAACCTTTCCTTCCTTAATTCTGGGCATTGGGTATTTTGTCTCAGCAATGAGAGACATCCAGATCAAATCCAGGGCTCCCAGTTCCCAATCCACCACCATATTTTTCCACCAAGATATGTCCTGCCCCAGCGCTAGGACAAGTTTGCATTTTTATGCATCTCAGCTCATGGTTGGCTTCACTTTGCTTTATCTAAACTATTCTTTCTTCACTGCTTCTATGCCTTGAAACATTGAACCTAAGAATGAAGGAGTCCTCCCCTTGAATTCTCTGGTGGAAAAGAAGAGATGGTTTTCTGTTCCTCTCTTGGACTCACAGATAACAGGGAAAGCACGCCACCGCCTCGGATCTCAGCAGCTATTGTCCCCTCTATGTTTTATTCTTTCACATACACCTTAATTTGTCCGGGAAAGAAACAGATATCTGATATGACAAGTGTATGGTTTTTTTTCCTGGAGATCTGACTGTTCATTTTTTCCTTGGAAGGACCAGAGTGTCTTTCAAAAGTTTCAGCCATGGGTTTTTGAGAAACTTATCCGTGTGGCATGTCTGTCACTTTTCACAGTCCTCAAGCCAGTCTTGGCAATTTTCACATAATGGCATTTGTTGACAGGTTGTTAGGGCTGACAGTGAATATGTTTGAAAAACTGTCAAGCTGGTGAAAAAAAATTAAAGAGAGAGCCTCCCTACATTTGAAACAGCATGTTAAACTGTAAGTATATCCTCAAAATGCCGAAACCTCCATTCTCCTCAAGTTACATGTTCACAGTGACAGCCTGAGAAGATGGAATCCCTAAAAATTAATGTCATCTTGTCACTTCAAAGGTCATAAGGCACATTACCACTAAACTCTATTTATCTGCATAAAATTGAGTTTGCCTTTAATGCTCCATAACAGGTGAACGGAAGAGAGACGATGCTACGGTGCGGTCAGGCTGATGCAAGGTATTTAATTGGGCAAGCAGAACTGCCCAAGGAGTTGGCAGGGAGCCTGAAAACATGGCATTGTGAGACTAGTCACTTGGACCCCTGTAGCAGTGGATCTTTAATCAATAGGTTTTCAAGGAATGAGACAACTGGTGGATGGACAGAGTGGTGATGTCAGTTATCCATCAGTCTGCCAAAAGCAAACCTACCTTGTTGTGAAGGCTCCCATTACTCAGCATATCAAGGGTCACTGCGCTGACCCAGGGCTGAGTAATGGCATTTTTCTATGTCCACTAAAATGCAGTAATGACAAAATGGAGCTACCAGATGTGCCAATGAAGGTCACCGTGTGCACAGTGCTGGAAGAGATGTCATGCAACAATTGCCCACTCTGGGAAACTTGCAACCCATTCAGGAATCCAAGACAAGCTCCTGCACCATGAAACCAGCAGACCCATAATAAAAACTCTTCAAATAATTAAGAAACATGGGTAGAGTTATGCTGTCTTCTCTGAGTTTGCTTAATTCCAGTTTGCTGAGTTTAACACACCTATAGATTTTTCCCTCACCTGAGATAATCCCGAAATCAGTTTCATCAGTTCTTCTAGTATGAAATTTGCTGTACTTAGGTTGGTGACTTGGCAATGGCCACCAACTACATATGTCCAAAAAGAAATATCCCTGGATTACTTAATAGCAATACCACATTTTTGGATTAGGAAACTGCAACTTATTTAAACTCTGAGACTCATCTTCCGCCTCTGTAGAATGGAATAATGGTATCTTTATTCCTTAGTTATCCTGAGGCTCAAACTTGAGCTAATATGTATACTTGAGATAATCACAGCAAGTCTGATGCATACTAGGTGCCAAACATTTTTGTTTGGAAGACACGGATCCCTGAAGGAACCAAGAGGATCAAGGTCACAAAAGTTTCCTTCAACTTTGTTGACTGCTTTCAATAAATTTCTTTCCTTTAAAGCAAACCAATCTCCTTTAAAAGCAAAAAGTCTCTCTAGTCATCAATGTAGTTTTTGCCAGCATCTCTGGGTAAACTTGCGCCTAAGCCCATAGATTAAAGCCCTTCAATTGTGTGGTTCAGAACAGGAGCGTTTACACCAGGGTCCGCTTCGAGCAGCTGAGACCCAGGCAGTCTCCTGAACTTTGCAAGCTCTGCAGTATGTACAGTTTAATCAACCAAGAGCTCTGAGGGTCTGGCAGTACATCACGCCTGAGGGGCAAGCCTGCTGTCTCCTCCTGGCTTGGGGAAGAATTTCTCCTAGGCAGGACAGTCAAGTCTGATTTTACAGTGCTGTCTCTGAGATTACCCAGGGGGTTGGGCAGAAAGCTGACAACAGAGAGGCTTTAGAGCAATTGGATTCGTCTTTGCAGGGAGATGCTCTGGCTGGGGACGGGTCGCACAGGCTGGGCAGTCACAGTGAGCTCCTCTTGAGACAGTGAGCAACAATAAAGAGCAGTAACAGCTCTCATTTTTAAAGTTAACATTGTTTGTTAAAGCACAAAACATACACACAAAAGTGCACAAATCAAAATTCTCTCTTAAGGAATTTTCACCAAGGGCCCAGGGTCTTCTTACCAGATCAGGAAAGGATCAACAACCTACGAAATATGAGCAAGTCCTTCCTCCTCAAAGAAAATCACTCTCCTAACTCTCTTCCTTTTGGGGGGGTACAGGGATCCTCAGGATTGAACCCAGGGCCTTTGGACTGCCCTACATCTCCAACCCTTTTTATTTCTTTAAATTTTGTTTTGTTTTGAGACAGCTGTTTCCTTTGTTTTTTATTTTGCAAGAGGGTCTCCCTAAATTGCTAAGCTGCCTAGGCTAGACTCAGAATTAGGATCCTCTTTCCTTAGCATCCCAGATTGCTGGAATTACAAGTGTGTACCACCATGGCCAGGTCGCTCTAATGCACAGATCAATCTGCTTCTCCTTAAACTTTACATAAATGGAATCACACTGTACATATTCCCTTTCATCAGGCACCTTTCACTTAATGTTATATTTGTGAGATTCATCCACGGTGCTCTGTGCAGCTCTAGTTCCTTTTTCTCACTGATAGTACTCCTGTGTGGAAAAAGCCTAATTTATCTCAAGACATCTGAGGTACTTTCAGGTTTTGACTAATATGAACAGTGTCTCCACGAACATTCTTGTACATGTCTTTTGGGTTGCATATGTACACACTTCTGATCCGTACATACCTGGGCTGGAAATGCGGGTTATAGGGTAGGCAGGTGTCTAGCTTTTCAAAGTGATTGTAGCAACTTAAAAGTCCAGCAACAATATGTGAGCACTCTGACTGCTCCACATCCTCCTCAACACTTGGTGTTGTCAGCTTAGAAAACTGTAGATCAGTCTGATGGGGATGAGTAACAGCTACTTCTTACTGATGTCGTATCCTTTACCACCCTCTGTGTTAGGAAGTTTACATATTCTTGTATGCTTGAATCTCTCTTTTCTTTTCTTTTCTTATATTTTTTCAGCTATACTTTGAATCAAACCCGAGACCTTCATATTGGGTTACATCTCTAGCCCTTTATACCATTATTTTAATATGGAACTTTTGCTAAATTGCCCAAGCTGGGCTCAAAATTACAATCCTCCTGCTTCAGCTTCCCAGAGTACTGGAACTGCAGGCATGCACTGTCATGCCCAGATGGATTGAATTTCTCAAAAGCAATATCCACGTTTTTCAGATCAGGGAATTACATTCCTAAAAGGTAAGCCATTTGCTCAAAGTAACCTAACTCCAACATGTGAGAACTGGGCCACAATCACAAGTTGATATACCGTCAAAAACTGTGCTGTTTGCATGACATAATTCTTAATTGACCCTTACTTAATTTTTAAAAGTTTTGTTTTTCTTCCTGCACAGATTTCAAAATCTTGAGTCATAATAACTGTCTTAGTCCAGACTATGCTGATAAATTACTATAGATTGAGTGGCTTAGACAGAAAATACAATTATTTCTCTTAGTTTTGGAAAATGGAAAGTCCAAGATTAAGATACCAAGCCATTTGGCTCCTAGCGAGGGTTCTCTTGCTTGTTTGCAGGTGGCTGTTTTGTAGTTGAGGGTGGTGTTCTATTTCTTCTCATAAGGTCACTAACCCAACACCCCATCATGGGACTTCCCCTTTACCAGCTAAATATCTCCCAGATACCTCAGATTTAGGAGGCATAACCATTCAATCCAAAAAACAAAATGGTGTAATTGACTGAGTTACAAATTACTCCCTAAAAAGAAGGCAATTTGCAAACTATGCCATTAAAAAAGTGTGGGGTGCACAGTGTGCACACATGTGAAAATGCTAATTGCATTTCAGCAAGACAAGCTTTCCCAGATCCTGCTACACTAGCTAGCCCCACACTTTTTCATTTCTTCACTTGCAGAGACCGAGATTGGTGTCAAACACAGACCAGGGACCAAAAGTTTCTTTTCTGGAATGGAGAAGAGACTTCAGCCAAGAGAACAAAAAGGAATAGTTTACCTTCAATTTCTGGTCCCACTGACATACTACGGAGGCTTAAAATGGGAAAAGGATTACCCTATCCAGCCCTTCCTCATGTTCCCAAGAAGATGTTTCTCAAAATCCCACTTAGCCACATAACCTTGGTCCTCTCTCTTCCTAATCTGGGATCCATCACTTCCCCCAGTGCAAGCCTTTCGTTGTTTTCAGATATGAGGCTCCACCGAAAACCCAAGGGAGGTGGGGCTGTGTGCCTTCTTTTGCCCAAGGCCTCCCACAAAGCCTCCTTCCAATGCTGTCCTGCTCACCTTCCCTTTTTTTCCTCTCTGTCTTCCCTTTTCAGTCTCAAATTCCCTCATGAAAGAGAATCCTTGCACAGATCTGTGAAACATACCTCCATTACAGTCTGGGCTATTCTGAAAGTCCCTGAAAAGGAAATTTCTGATGAAGATCTTAGAGCTGGGTATGAAGAGGAACTAGAGTTTAATCAGAACAATTGATGGCGCCATTCTCAGAAGTGTACATGTATGGAACCGTGCATAGAGGCACCTGCACTACTGGAAATAAAATTAGCATAGAACTAATGCAATACTGCAAAGATCAATCAAAAGAGTCATCTTGCATCTTTTTCTTTTAAGGATCAGAAAATGAAATACGAGTCAAATGTGAGTCAAAAGAACAAGGCTCATACTTACAGAGTCATCAAAAATAACAAAAAAATAAGGAAATTTTAAACTTTGTCTTCCCCATGGCTACTGAGATCATCTAGTTTCTGAGAAATTGAGTCGTTTTCAATGTCACCCAACATGTCAGGAGTAAAATGAAATGTAAGCAGTCTTCAGTGTCAAATTCCAAACAAGAATTTGCATCTATGGTGTGACCAGCATCAGCTACTGAATTCTGAATAACAGTTACAACCTTCAAAGCTCTTTTGAACATTAAGTTGGATAACACATGTTAAGCACCAAAAGTCTCTGGATACAAAGTAAGCCCTTGATTCATATTAACTGTCAAGAAGGTGATAATAGTTATCAAGATTTTGCTGGCGATAACACCTCCATCTTAAGTCATACTGGGAGGCAGGAAGTCAGCAAAGTCTCTATACCACAGAACCTGGAAAGAGAAAGAAAATATACAGTCAACTTTTCTCCTCTTACCCTCTGGGACTATGACTATGGTTCCTTGTTTGCTAAAACCATGAGAAGGAAGTCTGGAATTCATTGTTTAGATAAGGCACAGTGGGTAAAAAAGAATTTGATGGCACATGACAGACTCGAAATGCTAAGAAAACACATGCTCTATGTGTTGATTAAAGGAACTGAAAGGCAAGCCAGAGGAGGCTGGTTACTGGTGAGAGCCCTTTAGAAAAAAAATGCCCCCAAGTATCTATCCCGCCCATGACTGTCTGCCTCAGGTGTACTGAGCATCACAGCTCTTTGGCTGTTGCCTCCAAGGCTGGCTTCGAGCCTTTGGTGTGACCTTGAGAGAAGAGACAAACTGCAACAACCACTCAACTAATTCCCACGGTGTCTAGAGTTGAGTAATACTGCTAATGGGGGCTGGAGTGGGCAACAGCCATTTTAACCATGTAATGTGAGTCACCCAACCTTCACACCGGATGTCTCCTACCCAAGTCCTATCATCTCCCAGGGGATTACTGAAGAGTTCAAGCAACTTGGAAGTTTGTCTACCACCTTAGTTTATGGTAGATTTAAACATTTAAGACTCATTCTTTTGAGTGTATAGGCCCTTTCAATATGCATGTACAATCTGGAGAAACTTTTCAAGAAAAATATCATTAATCAATGACATACCCTAAACACACACACACACACACACACACACACACACACACACAGTTGCTGAAGCTTTTTCCGTCTTCCCTTTAGGTCCCAAGTGTCTGCATACTGTCCTTTTCGCTGACCATGGCCCCCATAGCTGAGACTCCTATTCATCTTCTTTTTGTCAGAGGCCCTACTGTATGAACAGTGACCCTTTATGGAACACCAGTGAACAGTTCTTTAAATGTACCATGCCCTTGCTAACCCTCATTCTTCTCACAGAGCCTTTTCATATCAGCACTCACAGATGAGAGGCAGAGGCCAAGCAATTTCAACAGGCTGAACTTACACTGAAGTCATAGGCCCTATCCCTGTCCTCAGGGCACTTGCATTTTAAAAGGATGCTCGCTAAGTCAGCTGAATCTCTCATCCTGTAATGGGAGATGACATGGCTAAAGCACTTCCAGATAGACGGGGGCACTGTATGGCACTGAGAGCACCTTCCTGGCCCACCAGGCCACACCATGTGACCAACTGCACGCTCTGATGGGCTGAGGGCTCAGGCAGGGCACTGCGGCTGATTTCCTAGTTTCTGATCACAGCACTGTGCAAGAGATCCACAGAACTAAAGTGAGTGTTGGAAGAGGGAGAATGGAAGCAGGCCCAGAGCTGAAGATGCAGAGAAAAAATCTCCACGCTGCCCCATCTGCTGTCAGGGTGACACCTCTGTCACAGCCTTTGAAGGCTGGAACTGCACGTGGGTTCAGGTTAAAGTTTGCCAGTGACAGAGACTCCTATACATTTGGGTGTGGACAGATTTGGAATCTGGGTTTGAAAGTTCTGCCCTAAGTTTGCAAAGGGAGGTGTTTTGGTAGACAGGAAGTGGAACAGATCATTTAGCCTCTTGTGGAATCTACAAGGTTTATGAAACAAGATTTTCCTCAGAGCATCCATATGGTCCACAAGCACTACTGACATCACATTCAACTGGACAACAATCTCTAGCAAAACTCTGGGGAAATAGGGATTGGTGTTTCTGGTTGAGTCTATGAAAAACATATAAAGACACATTTGAATCCAGATTGCTGAGATGTGCGAGCGTGTCAGGTACATGAAGGACAAATTGGCAATGTATTTATAAAGACTTTTTAGAAATCACACACTCTTCCACATCAAATTTCACCTATGACAATATGTCTCAAGTAAACAATGGAGACAGGAACACACACACACACACACACACACACACACACACACACACATCCACAGATGCTTATTGCAGCATTATTTGCTATATCACACAATTCAGTTACTAATAGAAGTCAGCTGAAAGGAATTAAATTTAAAAACCAATGTTTTAGAAGATATCTAAATTTTTAATGCACACAACACACTTCAGAATAAAGCATGGTTTAAAGAAAAAATGACTACAGGAATAAGAAAATATTTTTACCTGAATGATAATGAGAAACACAATGTTTCAAAATGTTTGAGGTACACCTAAAGTAGAGCTTAGAGGTAAATTTATAGTTTTCAAAACATTAAAAAATAAGTCATTAAAGTCAGTGATCCATTCCTAAAAAGGATCTAGAAAAACCAGAACATATTTGAATCTAAGAACTAGGAAGAATAAATAATAAAAATGGCAAATCACCAAAACAAAAATTGAACAGTGAGAAATCAACAAAACAAAAATGTGATTATTGAAAAGATCATAAAATTAAGAACTACTAGCAAATAGGATAAAGAAAAAATAGAAGGAAAAACATGAATTACCATTTGAAGAATGAAATGAGGGTACCGTGACAAGTCCTGCAGACAGTAAGATAATAAGGGACTACTATGAACAAAAATATGGCAATCCATTCAACAACACAGATCTTCATCACAGACGAAGTCAGAAATTCCTGGAAAAAAAGTCATCAGAACTCCATAACAAATCATAGAAAATCTGGATACTGCTCCAGCTGTTGAAAAAACAGTTTAAAGTTTTTCCATAAGAAAAATTCCAGGCCTACATGGCCTTAGTGATGAATTCATGTATTTAAAAGATAAATATTATCAATCTCATACAAACTCTTTTAGAAAATAGCAAAAAGTACAGTTTCCAATTCATTTAATGGAGCCAATATAACCCTAACACAAAAACCATACAAAGACAAGGAAGAGGGGGAGGGGAAGAGCAGGAGGAGGAGAGAGGAGGAAAGAAAGAAGGAAATGAAGAAAGGAAGGAGAAAGAACAGGAAAGGAAAGTTAAATTTCAGACCAATGTCTATCTTGAACTAAATGTAAAGCTCCTAAGTAAAACATTTGCAAATCAAACTAGAAATTTATTTTAAAATAATATATCATAAGTCCTTATCAGAAATACACAAAATTGCTTTAAAATTAGGAAATCAATCACTATAATTGAGCACATCAGCATTGTACAGAAAAATATATTAGTGATTCATCATCTCAATAGACTCAGAAAAGTATGTGACAAAATTCAACTCCTATTCATGATTTCAGAACGAGAAAAATCCCTCAATCTGATAAAAAGCATCTTTAAAACAACAACTACCACAAATAATTCCATACTTAATGGTATAATGAGTTTCCCCAAGCTGGGTAATACAGCAAGGATTCCTGCACCTTGAGACCATAATTTAAGTGAGATCAATCAGACACACAAGTTTAAATATCACATTGTTTCTCTTGTATGAGAAATTCAAATTATAAATAAACAGTAAAATAAAAGATTACAGGGAGGAGGGAGATAGGTCTTTCTCACATGGAAGAGGATTAAGAGATGGAGGGAGGGAGAAGTGAGGGAAACAAGAAGAAAAAAGAACCGAGATGTGCTTTTATACACCAAGGAATGTAAACACTATGCACTGCAGACATACGCTAATAAAAAAATTATTAAAAACAATGCAACAATGTAAAAAGAAATAAAAGAAATACATATTTGTGTTAAACAAAAAGGTCTTTGCTTTCAGATGAAATAATTATGTGCATAAAAATCCTAAGCAATTGTAAAAAGAGTTCACAAACTAATAAATGAATTAGCAAGATCACAAAGTAAAAAATGTAAAAATAAATTTCAAAACACTAGTAATACCAGGTGTGGTAGTGCACACCTATAATCCTAGCACTCAGGAAGCTGAGGCAGGAGGATCGTTGTGAGCTCAAGGCCAACCTGAACTGCTTAGCAAGACCCTGTCTCAAAAAGACAAAAAAAAAAAAAAAAAAAAAAAAAAAAAAAAAAAAAAAAAAAAAAAAAAAAAAAAAAAAAAAAAAAAAAAAAAAAAAAAAAACCACTAGTAATGAATAGTTACAAAATGAAAGTTAGAAATTATACCATTTACAACAGTATCAAAAATATTTAATGGTATTTAACAAAATACATGCAAATCTCATACCCTAAAAACTATAAAATATTGCTCAGAGAAACTAAAAATTTTTCTAATAAACATCAATACATCATGTGCATGGATCTGAAGATATTAAGACATAAATTCTCTTTTGATGTGATCTATACATACAACAGAAAACAAATCTAAATCCTAGCAGGTGTTGCTTTGAGAAATTGACAACCTAATTCTGAAATTTATACAAAAATATAAAGGACATGGATTTGGGCAGCATCAGCACAGGGTGAACATATAGATCAATGAGACAGAAAGAATTCCTCACACATATTACAAAGTCATGAGACAAATTTGACAGTGAAAGGAGCTTTTAAACTAATGCTGTTGGAAAACCCTAATACCCATTTGGTAAAACGTGAACTTTAACATCCACTTCAAGTCTCCCGTGAAAGTCAGTTCAAGATGGGTCACTGACCTAAACATACAAACCAAACCATACAACTACCATGTGAGGACTTAGGTTAGATAGGAACATTAAAATATCACTAACAAAAAGATGATGTTAAACTTGAGCAAAATGAAAAACCACCAAAAATACCATTATAAAGGAGTACAGACAAGCCATAGACTGAAAGAAGGCATTTGCAACATTTCTATCTGGCAACAGGCTGATTTATATCTAGAATAAACAGAAAGATCTCTTATAAATCATTAGTGTACATACCAACAGCTCAATTTTATTTTTATTTTCAAGTTTTTTTAATTTTTAAAAATAGAAAGCTACCCAACACTTTGAGAAGAAAGATATTCAAATATTCAATAAGCTCATGAAGAAAAGCCCAGTATCACTAACCAGTACCGAGGTACACATCAAAATGAAATGCAGGGCCAGGGGCACAGTGGAGCAGCACAGCTCCCGCCTGGCAAGCACAAGGTCATGAGTTCGAGTCCTGATATCCAAAAAAAAAAGAAATGAGACAAAAGAAATGAGATAACACAATCTCTAAAACAGTTCCAATAAAAAGGCTGTCAGGTACGAATTCTAAAAAGTATGGAATAACCAAAATACTCCACGTACTTTTAGTGAGAACATGAAATGGTACAAGCACTTGGGTAAACACTTCAGTAGTTTTTTAATCTAGCAGCTCCAGTCCTAGCTATTTACTCAGGAGAAAAGAAAACTGACATCTGGGCAAAGACCCGCAAAAGAATACTCATAATAGCTTTATTTATAATCACCGAACCTGGAGAAGCCAAACAGCCATTAACATGTGAATCAATAAATAAAATGTGATATACCCTTGCAATGTAATATTGTCTGCAATAACAGATAAGCTATTGATACATGCAACATGGATGAATCTAAAAGCAACATGTTAAACAAAAGAAGCTGTAGATATGAGTGCATAGCATTTGATTGCATTTATATGAAGTCTTAAAACAGACAAAAATCTAACCTATAGTAAAGACACCACAAAGAGGGTGATGGGAATGGACTAGCAGCGACCACAAGGGAACTTTCTGGAACAGTATTAATGTTTTATCTGTTGGTTGGGGTATTCGTTATGCAAGTGTGTGTTTGTCAAAATCCACTGAACTATAGCTTAAAATATTTTGATAGTTTTTAAAGATCAGGCCTTGAGAACCTCATGAACAGAGGCTTCCTAGGAATATATGCCAACAGTGGGTAACTGATCTAACAGCCTTTGATTTTATAGTGAAAAGAGCTTGAGCCTAAGTCTCCATACTTATAAAGTGGGAAAATAATAGTATGTACCTGAAAAGAGTAAATGCTAGAATGCATGTAAAGTGCCTAGTATGATATCTAATGAAAACCACATGTGCAGCACATGTTTGCTTCTCTCTTTTCCTTTGTGTAGTTTTAAGCCCACATTTTAGATGTGGGTTCTCTCACTACAGTACAAAATTATCCCTGGTGTTATTAGACTGGAGGGATAAAGCAATGAGTAACATACTGAAATTTTACAAAACAAAACACAGTCCTTGTATTTTAACATTTTCCCATCAGTAGGATGCAGGTAAAACATACAACAAAGTCAAGACTACCCCGATAGGACTGTGTACAAGCCAACAAGTTTATGAAAGAAACCAGTCTGCCTTAAGCCCTATCCTTTAGCCTGATGACTTCAGAACAAACCACAAGAAACCTAAGTCCCAAGAAACGTATTTTACAGTCTTTCTGACCAAGAAAAAGTAAACATAGCAGCAACAACCTCCTCAGAGCAACATACCTCTTTGGCTTCCTTACTGTGGTGGTGAAAATCCCCATCATGGAAAGCTGCTGCTTCAGAGACAAAGCAGAAGAATGACAGGGTCATAAGTTTTGAAGTCACACAAGCCAGATCGACGCGTGTGTCAGCAGCACCATTTGCAGGGTACGGTGCTGTGCACGTGTAACAAAACAATGATGTGTCTGTTTTCTCATCCATGAACTGTCCCCCAAAACAACTAATTTCACTGTGTTGACATGAATAAAAAAAATGAATAAACGAATGAGTAGAGATATTAAAGATGTTAGATTTAGATTTTAGATTTCTCATGGTGGTCGTATGAGCATTAAGGGAAACAGCTGAAGTTTTCACACTCTGTAAGCCTTCGAGCCTTTGAACAGTGATACATCGGTCTATGTTGCCTATTTTCCAATCTGAAGGGGCACTGCCAGAGGGGGCTCCTTCTACTACGTAGGGATCAAAATTCTAACACATGCTCTTCATTTCTGAACCTATACATGTCCATCTTCGGAAACAACACACACACACACACACACACACACGCACACACACACACACACAGCATTCATCCTAAAGAGAGCTGAGAAGAGGAAACATTGAATTTTTCAGTCAGTTCCTGACTTTCGCTCCCGGTAAACCCATGTTTTCCCATATATAAAGTGTGTCTTCCCGAAACAAAGTGCTGATTTCCAAAAATATGCCCTGTGGATTGTTAGCACTATTCATGTTAAAAGTGTAACAGAACAATCATTGAGAAACGTTCCAAGATTTGCTCATAAAATCAGTAATTTTTTTGTCATTCATTGCCATTAACAAGTAACTCGTGACCTAATAAATGTCACTATCCATTTTCTTTAATTAAAATAATAAATACTATGCAGTGACACAGATTGGCATTTATGCCTTCATTTCTGTGACGTGGGATTTATCACCAAGGCTTTCTTTGAGGTATTCCACAAATAAAGGTTATTAAGCTGCCACTACATGAACTGAAGCTCAGGTTAATGAAACTGGACAAGAGAGGGCAGTGACAGATGAAGTCCTCACCCTTGAAGAAAAGGGGAATCCCCACCCAAAGGGAGAAGCATCCCCGGGCTGCCAAAATGTGTGCTCTATTATTTTAGATGGCTTTGCAGAAAGGCAGGGTCAACTCCAAAGCACCAGCAATCCCACCAAGCCCATCCATCCAGTGTGGGCAAATGTGTGGCTTCTCCTTCCCCTGGGGAATCACTGTTGCCCACTTTATGGTTCATTCTAAGGTAGGAAGGGTTGGATGTCAAGGGAACACAAAACTGACTCTATCCTTTCTCATGTGAATCTGCTACCTAAAATAAATTAAAATAAAACAAGAGTGTCACAGTGTCCCAATGCCTACTCTGCAAATGTGGTCCTAGGTTCTAAAAAGAAAAGAGTTGTCTTTCACAGAAACAAAAATAACATCAGCAGAAGCCCAACAAACAAAAACCCAGGAAATTAAGTTTGAAAGCATTTCCCCAAAGAATCGTTGCTTACCTCTAGGACTCTGCTCCTGCCCAAAGTAAAGATGCAAATCCAGGTCTTTCAACCTGAGACCCATCCTTGGTTCCGCTCCATCCTAAACAGATCTAATCCAGTCACTGTCATCCCCACCCCACCCCCGAGCCTGGAATCTGGCACAATCACAGGGACCCAAACTACCCTCGTGGGCAAATGCTCCAACTGCTGCCTCGAGAAACACTGGACGAAGTGGAATCATACCTCCAACCTTGAGGTTTATGTCTGTGGATTTATTTACACCTCAGGACAGCAGACACCTCAGCTCACATCACTGGATCCAGCTCCAAGCCCTGGGAGGAGGCTGAATGGGCTGAGTGTGCTGATTTTACCCGGACCACTGAACAACAAGAAAGGCCAGGATGCAGGATGGAGCCCCGGCCCTGCACACCTGTAGTCCCAGCTGCTGTTCTTCGCTGCACCTACCCTAGAGGGCATCTGTCTAAGGAATCATGGAGGCAAGGATTTCTCAATCAGTGGGTGTTTCAAAGAAGAGGAAGGAAATACACCACTCTGCTGGAGGAGCCTCAACTCCAGTAGCAGCGGGAGCTGAGTTCAAATTTTGGTTCTGCCATGTGCTGGAGAAAACAGACACAGCAGGGACACCCTAAATATTAGTTCGGAGCACAGACAGAAAGCTTTGCCTTCCCACCTCCTTCAGTGGAGCAGATAATCTAAAATCTGCTTTAGTAGGTGCATTTCATTTCTTTCTCTCACTCCATTTGAGGTCCAGTCAACTAATAACTAAGACTTACCGCATGATTCCTACAGCTAAGAGTTACTGCATGATTCCTAACAACTAAGAGTTAATGTGTGATTCCTACAGGGCAAGTGCTGAGGCATGTTGGATCACGTCATTTTCAAGAGCTTTTTGAAATAACTAGAAATAATTATGCCCATTTTAAAGATGGGGAAACTGACTCACAGAGGAACTGGGAGACTCGGGTCTCAAGATGAGCAATCAATACTTCTGGGATTTTCATCCACAGTGTATTAGAAAGTTACTCCAGTCAGAAGAATGCAGAACTTTTTTATCATTTTGTTTTGAAATCCTGTATCATTTTTATTGTTTTTGCTTTGTTTTGTCTTTGTCTGCATTGTTGTTATTTTGTTCTTTTTTATTCTTTTTAAAATAAAAAAGAAGAATGCAGGACAAAACTTCTGATTATAGCAGACACTGTGATAAGTTACTGGAGAGTGAAAGAATACTTCATCAGGTGATGCTTCCACCAGACCCAGATGTCTCTGAGCTGGTTGTTCCTCTGGGAAAACTGCAATATCAAGCTCCCGAAGTGGCCCAAGACACACTCAAGTTCAGGTTTACATCACAAACTCCATTACATCCCTCTTCCCTCATCTACAGCTGCCAAGTTCAGGCAGCCTCTTCTGTGTCAGGGGGAACCACATGAATAATAGATATGTCATTTTTAACTGTCAACAACATACCTTGTAAATGGTGTATGCAGGCTTTTAAATACCTAGTCAACCGTTCATCTGACATCATTTTTATAGCACACTTTGCAATGGAACTGGAAATGATCTAAAATACTTTTTAAAAAGACACACACATGTATTGAACTGCAGCACCACGCTTGCCTCGATGTTTTTGTCTGCGTTTGGTATTTCACTGGGTTCTCCACACCCTGTCTCCATTCCCATAACAACAGTCTGCTATCGAAGCAAGACAATTAAACTATTTCAGCATTGCCCATAGTTAAATAGGCTTATCTTTCCCTCTTACAGGTATTGCTCGGCATAGGGAAGGGACAGCTGTCTCTCATGCCTACATGTAAATGACATAAAGATGATAGAGAAACAAATTGTTTCCTCCCAGCAAGGTCCCGGTTGGTCACACGTTCTCACAGCTTTGGTTTGGATAAAGTGACATGAATTTCCAATTTAACTGAGATAAAGGGGCATTTATCCTAAGACAAACTCTCATCCCAGACTCACCTGCCTCTCCACAAAGTAAATCTTTGGGCCTACTTGTCAGGGAATACAAAACTGTCGTATTACAAAATAAATACATCAGTGGCCACTCCACAATTCATCAATAAAGTCTTCAGCAAATGCCAGGCAAATTATGAGCACTTAACTAAAATTGAAGTTTAATTAATAAGTGATTAACCTAAAGAAGTGGAGGATTTTCAATTATATTCTCTTGACACACATTACTTTTAGAAAATTTCAAACACACAAAAGCAGAAAGGGCAGCATAATGACCCCACTAACACCAGCTTCAACAATTTATTGAGTCAGGGAGATATTATTTCATTTATATTCCACCTACTTTCTTTCCACTTTTGGGTTTTTGTGAAGCAAATTGCAGGCACTGTATCCTTTTATACATATATCTCAATTACCTTCTAAATATTGTTCAAAGGTATAAGATAGTTCATTATAGCAGCCACAAGAAATGGATACACATGCCCTGAGCTTCTAAATCTAACCCTTTCACCCCATGATGGATGTGTACACAGTAGGCAGGAGGAGACCCAGCAGAACAGGCCTCCTCTTCATACAGTATCTCTCATAGCTTCCCTTTGGTTCCATTCCTGCTACCAGTATCTTCCCGACACTGAGGCAACTGTGACTGCTACCAGCTGATTGCCCTAGCTCCAGTTCCAAACCCACCACTCTGCTGCTCTGGCCATCTCTCCCAAGTAAACAACCAAACACGGTACTCTTAGGCTCGAAATCATTCAAAGGACTCCATCACTGAGAACGCATCGCTGAAATGCTTTTGGCTGCCACTCAAGGGCTTTAGCCATCGGGCCTGTATCTATCTTTTAGTCTTATCTCAGTATTTCCCAAGATGCTCCAACACTTAACCACATTAGACTTCTTCTCTGGAGTCCCTGTTCCCCTAAGTATCCAAGTCCTCATTCCTTCCTTGTTACTGAGCTTCTTAAACTATGATCAGTGAGACTCCAATTGCAGTATACAAAGCCCCCTGGCTTCACCAGGGAAATGGATAAGATGGTCTGGCCCGGGGAGAGGGAACAAAGGGCCCTGTGTGGTAGAGAGTGGGCGTACCGAGGGCAGAGGACGCAAGGATACAGCCAGTCTTACAACCCTAGGAAAGGAAATCGGTGTCAGGAGACAAAACAAGTGAGTGATCCAAGATGCAGTTTCTCTCTGATTCTACTGAGAAAAGAAGAGAGACTACCCGCATGAGTGTGCCAGAGATTGTTCTAATGTAAGGGCCCCTGTATAAGTTAAAAGAACATTGCAGGAAGAGTAGATCGTACTCTTTCTGATACTGTGTACTGAGGTAAGGCGGCTTGGATAGGTTTTGTTCCCAGGCCTTGATGAGCCGATGAATAGACCATAAAATGCAGTGAACTCGAAATGAACTCTAGTGATTACCTAACCCTTCAGTGCATCACTGTGATCTTGTTACTGGACTTATCACTACAGACAAGAGGTGTGGGCATGATGTCGGGGCGATGAGTTGTGCACAGCCTCCTTGCCCATGGAAGAGGAGGCAGAAGCATGAGTCATACTTCCTGCGGCTTGGCTCACGCTTCTCTCTCCCCTGCAGCACCCAAACTCCACACATCAGCATCCCATCCATCCAACATCTGTTTCCTGAAACCTTTCATTTTGTCCCTTTTTCTCAAATCCTCTCCCTCTTGTTAGTCCACATGGTCCTTCCTCTCCCACACAGCGCTCACCACTTTCCTTATGCCATTGATATTCCTTGGGCTCTGCGTTCTTTCCTGCTTGAAGGAAAATTCATCTATTCTTGTCTGCATCCAACTCAACATCTGGCACTGAGCAGTCCCTCCACAAACACTTATGGAACAAATGAATAGATGGGACGCTGTATGCTACATCGTGAGAGCTAAAAATTCTGTTCTTTTTCATATCAAATGGCTCATTCATTTTAGCCTAGCCAGTCAGTGTAAGTATTTGATTCTTGTGATGTCCTTCAAAGTAAGTACCAGTAGACTTCAACCCCAAAGTAGCCACCCAACTCTTTCCTGGTCACAGAAAATAAAAGCAGGTAACACACACTGAGTAATTGTTTTATTCCAGGCATTGTTCTAAATATTGCATTAACTCACTTACTCTTCATAAGACACCAAGATAGACACAATCAATCTCTCCAACACGCAGATGAGAAAACAGAAGCACAGAAAAGTTAAGCATCCTATAAATGGCACATTGCTTCTAAATCTAAAAATTGTTCAGGCAAAGACTCCAAGCCAGAGAGCCCGGCTCCACGATACACAATGCTTTGCCATCTTGCCACGGTGAAAGGAGCTGTAGTATTTGAAGGCTCTGAGAAGTGGAAGCTATTTATATTGATCAGGAATCATTCTGTTGAGAAACCAATTTAAATAAGCTATAGGAAAAACAAGAATTCATTGGTTTGGGTAATGGAAAAGTTTAGGATAGAAGGGCTTCAGATACAGCTGAGAGTCTCCAGTAATTTCATTAGGACTTGAAAGTCTCTTCTCTCCATTTCTCAGCTATCCCATCTCCTAGTTGGTTCATTCAGCAGCTAACTTGTTCCACTCAGTGGTTCCCAGAAATTCCAAGTTTATAACCCCAGCTTGGTGACTATAAAGAGAAACAGCATTTTCCTCCCAAGGATTATTGCAAAAGTCACAGACCTGAGTCTGGTTGGGTAGTCTTGAGTCACATGGCCTTCCCTGAACCAATCACTCGCAGAGAGGGATGAGTATGTTGGTTAGCGAATCCTCAGGATAAGGAAGCTGGGATTGTTTCCAACCACATGGGTTGGAAGAAATAAGTGGTTCACTAAGGAAAAGTTGAAGTGTTAACAGGACAAGAAAGGATTCTGGGCATACAAAATATGTACTCACTTTAATATTTTCAGTTCTCGTACGTTACACAGATGAGGCTTCCTAGCTTCATGCCCCCCAACAATGGCTTCCCCCAGCCTATGCCACTGCCAGTTTGTCTCACAGCCTTCTCCAAGCCTTCACAATGCATGGACCCTACACTTCCTCGCAGCAGCTGCACAGCGCAAATTAGTCACTCTGTGGGTCCCTTCCGAAGCATATCAGAGACCAGCTGTGCAAGGACCTGTCACCTTCTTGTCAGTGAAAGTTTTCTGTCCAAAGACCTTTCGTCATTGCTCCTTTCTCAAGTAGCTGGATGTCACTTGAAGAGACAGCTGAAGTCACTCACAATGGCTGGTCTCAAATCAGTGCTCACTGGCCTTGTCAGTAAAAGCCTCACCCCGCAGCGAAAACTGTCACTGATCATGTTTAGATATGTACGCGGAGGTATTAGATTAGAAGAGAGGATGCACCAGATGGGAGTTTAAAGGAGGCCAAGTTCCAAAGGAAATCTTAATAGGAAGAAGTGAAAGCTTAAGGTTGGAAGTAGTGAGGGGGCATCTCTTTCCAAAACCTAATTTATACTTCCCAGTGAAACCAGAAAGACCACATGCACACCCACACGCACGTGCACACACACGTACACATACACGCACGCGCACACTGACACCAGACACCTCCATTATATGCAATCAACTTCATAAAAGACACTCACACCTCTTACCAACGTGGCTTATAAATACCTGACCTTTGCCGAGAGGCCAGTGTTTGCCTTATCTAGACTATTACAAATAGCTAGATAGGATTAATCACTTATTAATCATATTTTGCTTTCATATGAAAACACTGCTAAACAATGTCAAAGGCAATATTTGTTCAAAAAACTAAACTGCTTTGCTGGAGATCAAAAGGAAAAAGAATCCACATATTAATCAAATTGCAGTTATTGTCTTTCTTTACTTATGCTCTTTATTTAGGGAAAGGCTCCCCAGTCGCAGCCTTACTAAGCTGGATAAGGTACCATTTGGGGAAGGTGTGGCTCTCTTGTGTGTTACGTGACTTTTAGCAGCCTCCATAGCCTCTACATCATAGATGCCAAGAACATTCCCCCAGTCATTGCCACATGTGCCCTAGGGGCACAATCACCCCTAGTTGAGAACCTCTAATTTAAGGATTCTAACACTATCATTAATATTGCTATGGCATAATAATAGGCTGACTATGTATTAATATACATCAGCTATTGATGAATATCGTGCATCAGTTCATGCTAGCACTGGCTGGGACTTCTGCTGACGGCTCATCAACGTTTATGGTTAAATACTGACTAGACTCCTGCTACCCGGGTGATTGACAGTCATTGCTGCAACTGTTTTTCCTAATCTTTGAGAAAGGCCGTGGCATGGTAGAAGAGAAGTTGAGCTTTGAAAGCAAGCAAGTTGGATTTAAACCCAGAAGGGCTAACGTGCATAATTTGGGGCTCTTTTCCTATATTCCTTATATTTGGGTTTTTGCCTCTGTAAAAGGGAGATTGTAAGTTATCCTACAGGAAAGCTATGAGGTTTTATGAAAGGTGATTATATTCAACAAGGTACCGACATACACTAGAAATTAGATCAAGGCTGGTTTACCTTTAGGACACACTTGGCTCTAAAAGAAATTCTGCTATGACTGAAAATAAGACCAGACATCCACTGTGAGGGTGATTGAGAACCTCAGGCCAAAAGAAGAGCAATCATAGCACTGCTCTGCATGTATAGCTCTTTGTTTTCCAAGGAGTTTTAAATTGCCCTTCTATTCTCCACCAGCTATTTGCCTTTATCAAATCCAAAGTATTTCCAGTGTCTCAAAAATATATAGAAGGCTTTCTTCTCAAAACATCTCTTTTCTGGAGCCCCACCCCACCACCACCACCACCACTGATCTTCCACTGCAATCTAAACAGCATGGTAGTAACCTAGCTCGACTATTTCCCTACAGTACTCTGCTAAGTTGGATCTACTCTTCCTGAACTGCTGGGCTTCCATAAGTTTTACGGGTGTGCATCTTGTATGAGAGGCTACATGTTTAGTGCATGTACTACCATGGCCAAGATTAGATCATGACCCTAATTCCATCTTCATATTTCTGATCAGAGGAAAACATACCTCCAAGCTTGGGTCAAATTAAAGAGCTAAGAGGACTCCCAGAAAAAGTATGAATTTTCTCCAAAAGACTATATTTTCTCTCTTTAAAATGTTCATTTTCAGGCCAGGGATATAGCTCAGTGGCACAAGCACCTGCCTTGCAAGTGCAAAGTCCTGAGTTCAATTCCCAGTACCAAAAAAATAAATAAATATGTTCATTTTCCTCTCTGTGAAATGTAATGTTAATATGAATTTTTTCTGAGGTTTTCAAAATCACATATGAGATTCAGAAAGGTACAGAATATATGGCATCATATAATCTTTCATACAATTCTTGGTAAGAATCAGACCCCATATTGAAAAGCACAAGGAAAAAGCCAAAGAATTAGCACTCTGAGTACAGAGTCCACCAGACAGTAATTTGCAGAGGAGCTGGTCATCCTCTGGCTATACTCACGCTCTCAGGATCTCTCACATTCTGATGATTTTAGACACCCTTGATGTCCTGGAGTCTCCCAACCATGTATTTCTAGCTCTCACATCTTTTCTGATACCCACTCTACTCTGCCTACTCATTGTGTCCACCTAGAATCCAAATTAGACTTCTCAGATGTGAGGTGTCCAAAAACAACCCACAACTTTAACCCCAACAACCCACTCCACTCAAAGCCTCCTCCACCTCAGCTGATGGCAGCACCTCCTACCAGCCGTTCATTCATTTCTTTCTCTAAGACCTCACACCCAGTCTAGTGGCAGACCTGGCTGGCTGAGACTTCAAAATATATTCAGAATTTGACAATGCCTCCTCTCTCCATCGCTGCCACCCTGAGCCCAGCTCTCCCATCTCTACGACAGGGCTGCAATAGTTGCATCATTTCTAACTTTGAGCCTCCACAGAGTCCTCTCCCTACAGCTGAGTGGACCTTTTCAAACCTGAATGATGAAGTCACTCCTGTGTTCAAGACATCATAGCTGTCCTGCTCCCAGCGTGTTGCTCACATTAAAATCCACACACCTGGGAATGTCCTCCCTGCCTTGGACTCTTTCTTAATCTCTTAGACTTCATTTCCTACTGTTTTCCCTTTCATAGCTCTACTCCAGGGATGAGCCTGCCTGCCACTCCTTGGACATCCCGGGTGCACCCAATCTTAAGGATGGTCTGAAGGTGTTTTCTTTGCCTGGAATGCTCACTCTCCAGATATCACACAGCTATTCCTCCCACCTCCTGCCAGGTTTTGCTCAAATCTCATCTCTTCACTGCAGGCTAACATGACTGCACCACTGTGCCGTAGCCACCCTCCATTTCAAATCTGCTTTAGCTGCTTTTTCTTTTCCACAGCCTTTATGACTCATGTATTTATCATGTGCCCTGATTACTGTGTCTCCTGAAGCTCGATGAAAGTGATAACCTTTGTTTATGGACATAACCCAACATTTAGAACAGTGCCTGACACTGAGGAGGCACTCGGACAATAGGTGTCCAGCAAATGCATTGAATGATTCCATTTCCAAGACTCTTTCTAGAAATGCTGCAATATCTAAAACATGACGTGGGTTTGTGGAAAGTTTGAAATTTCCCAGAGGGAAGCAATGGAAAGTCGAGGCAATGGAGCTGTCCAATGTGATGTCCAAAGTAGCTGCATAAGAGTTTGAGGTTGGGTGGTAGCAACAGCAGCATACACAGTGCTTTGTACTTTGCAAAGGAAGTTGGTGACCCTGAGAGAACAGGCTTGAGATGGAGCATGCTGACCATTACCATGTCCAAAACACACAGGAGCTGAGAATGGCAGGATGGTGTGGGGTGCAGCTGTGGGTCATTATCAGAAAGGGCCATTCTGTAGCAATTTTAAAGCATAAACAATTGAAAATGGAAGAACTAATCAAGAAAACTGACTAATAGAAGAGATCCAGGGAAGTTTTAAAGGCATTTTGAGTTCTCAAGGCATATAATTAGATTGGAGTATTGTCATAACATAAAATGAAACTAGCTAGTATCGTATAAAAATAACTTACCTTGAATAGTGATCAAAATGTGCTGATTAAAACAAAAGTAAAATATCATATTTATACAGTGTCATAGGAAAGACTTAAAAGTTAATAACATATTGGAGGAAGTGTAGTAAGATAAACACCCTGAACTTTAAGGCAGAAAATACAGCTTAGCCCATCCTTTCAAAAAGAAACTTACTAAATGAATTAAGACTCTTAAAGTATTCGTGTGCTTTGGCCAAGAATTCTACTTCTAGGAACTGATGCCAAGAAAAATTCAGAAATGTGGGCAGAGATTTATGTATAAATGTTCAGGATAATGGAAAACAACCCCCCCAAAAGTATTATAATGATGATATAAATTATGACATTTCTATAAAGCAGAATGTTATGCAACCATCAGTAATTACATTTATGGAGCATGTTAATAACTTGGGAAATACAGTACTCATGGATAAGGTCAAATGAACTGAAATAGGGACCATGCCACAAAGGACATCTGGTCTCAACTACTAGTATAAGAATTCGTTATATTTTATATTTTATTTAATCCCTTCTATGGTTATCAACAAAGTTTATTGAACTTCTTAAGAAAAGCAAAAGCATAGCCATCTTTTTTTTCCTTACAGAGAGAAGGGAATTAGTTAAAATTATATCATTTTAAAATGGTTATTAATTTAGGCCCTAAAGATTATTTTCTCATGCCTAATGGATCATTACTACGGCTTTTCTATTGTAAAACATAATGTAGTTTTCTGGACTCAGTCTCCTAGTTTTCCAGATGAAGCAGAGTTCATTTGATCCCCCTAGCACAGGGCTCAGCCAACTTTTTCCATAAAGGGTCAAATAATAAACATTCAGACTTCATGGGACAGATAGTCTCAGTTCCAACTCTTCAACTCTGCTGTTGTAGCAGGAAAGCAACCACAGGCAACACGTAAATAGAGGGCTGTGCACCAGTAAAACTTTATGAAGGCCCACAGCTGGATTTGGCCCATGGGCTACTGTGATTGATAACTTTTGATAAACTGGCAGCTCAGACTCCATTCCTGAGAAGAAATGAGAAGCGGTATGGAAAGAGCACCTTTCCTGTAGGCTCTTTCCTGTACAAAGAGAACCTAGTAGGCTTCTGAAATGGGAAAGAGCTGACATTGAGACCTGACTTGCTTACTATTTGTAGCTCTTGTCACAAAATACTTTTATCACTATGAGTCTTGGTGTCCTGTTTTGGGACCATAGCAGCCCCTTCACAAGCTTATAACGTGGCTTTAATGAGGCAACAGAAGTCAAAGCCCCACGCTCACACCTGGTAAATGAGAAGTTCTTGTTGCTAAGGTAGCTCTGAAAAGTAGGTAGATCACAACCCATAGGTGCTGAGTGATTCAGAGGCGATGGTGTAGATAGAAGAGGGTCGTGGGGCTGCAGAAGGGAATAGGCAGGATAATAGAAATTGTGCTGCAATAACAAATTACCTGAGTGTCTCAGTGGCTTAAAACAATAATATTATATCCTACTCATGCCACATGTCCATGGCTGACCACCAAGGGACTCTTCTCCATTGCTTTTCCCCCAGGGCCATTAGAGCTTTGCCAGTGTAAGGACAGGAGGAAAAGCGATCACACATAGGCTCTTAAAGCTTGCCCTGAAATGATGTGCATACTTTCCACTCCTATTTCACTGGGCAAAGCAAGTTACACACCCAGACATAAACAGGGGTCTAGAAATGCCAGCTGCCAGATGAACTGGAGCCAACAGAGGGCTGCTTTTTGCATCTCTACTGCGTGGGGTTTGTGTTAAGTTGGAATACATGATTTGGACTAAATTTAAGGCCTGTATTTACATTCTCAAGGATTCTATGTACATACATGATAGTCCAAACATGAGATGCGAGGAGTAGAATTTTAACATTCTCTTTCTGTGAAGAACATGCAGGGGTTAATGGACAGATGGTCAAAGCACATGGCCTGGCCCACAAGAGATACTCAAAAAATATGTTCTTTCCCTTCCTTTTTGCCCAACTAGCCCCCAAGGTTGTGGGAATCCCAAATCTGCACATAATTAAGATGACAAATCTGTATGAGAGAAAGAGACAGAGGAGGAGGAAGAGGAAGTTGAGGAGGAGAAGGAGGAAGTAGAGCAAGAGGAAGGAGAAGAGAGCCGGTCAAGAAGCGCTGGGCAAGAACAAGAGCACCGAGCGCTTCCCACATTCTCTGCTTCCTACCTCCCCATGATCCCATAAGGGTGACACCGTTAAGCTTCCAGGGCCAAGGAGAAAGGTGAAGTGTCAGAGAAAGGAAGCCCTGTGACCCCAGCCCCACAGTCCTAAGTGTCTGGGTCATCCTCACACTCGAGTCCCCGCTGGTCTCCAAATTCCAGCCTCTTCCAAGTTGCATCTTGTAACTATACCGGGCCTAGAATCTGCCCTGAGTTATCTCATACCTTGCCATTTCCTACCATAGAAACAGACAAAGCCCTAGAATGTAGGTACCTGTGGCCCCACTCACTGGGTTTACATGGGAAGGGAAGTAATTCCAGAAATGACGCAGGGAGACATGGAGAGGGGAGGAGGCAGAAACAAACTTAGAGACACAGGCCCAGATTCTAATATGAACTCAGTGGATAATTCTCCTGTGAGATGCTAATTAACTGCCTGCCCTTCCCTGGGCCTCAGCATCCCCATCTACAACCTGAGAAAGTGCTCGAGTCAGGGACACGCCAGCGCCCAGCTTCCACATTACATCACTGGCTTGGTTTCTTAGACCCACTTAGCTGAAATCTTTGGAGCCTCTATTTTTCAGATCACTGTCTCAATGCACAGCCCTGCCCATCTGCCCACAGCAAAAACCGGAGAAGAAATGGACTTTAAGAAACTTGAATGGAGAACAGGCAGAATACAGTCCCTGAAGGGCCCTGGCCAAATGAAGATCGGATTCACCAAGGGAAAATCACATTCCGCAAGTTCCTGGAGGGGGAGGAGAAGGGAGGAAGCTGCTGCTTCCAATAAGGACTCATTCCAGAAATCCCACATAATGGCCTCGCAGCACCCTGGTGTGATAAAGAGATGACTGTTTCGGTTGAGAGGACGGAGTCCGAGTCCTCCTCCGGGAGAGGTGGGCGGAGGACGCGGCGAGGGCTCTTTCCAAAGGGATTGAGCTCACCTCTTTAGACCGGAATATTGACTCTTGCATTTCCACCATAATGACTTTAACCTGGTGAATACCTTGCCCCTGCCAAAAACCTGTCGCTATTAAGTATGTTTTCAATTGGGAAATGGAAACGCGTTGGTCCTGGCAGGAAAACAGCAGAGCGAATCTTCATTAGAGCCGTGGAGCTTACGCCAGTATCTAGGTCTGTCAGGTCCCCGCTGCCAACATCAGGAAAAGTTTGCTCTGCCTTTGCAGCTCAGAATTGAGAACCAGAGGATACCAAGGCAGTTTTCCCTTTCTCCAGTAAATTTCCAGGTTGAAAAACAAAAAGAACATCCCCAAAGGAAGAACACATTCTGCTTTTTCATTTTCAACTGAAAAAAAATGTATGTATATACAATCCCTCTCGGTTTGTACTGCCCCCTCTTCTGAGTTTTTCCGGTACATCCTCTGTTCTGATCCCTCCACCCTCCGCCCTCCACCCTCCACCCACAGGATGAATGCCTGCGATGTCACTCCCATGGTCCCCTGCACTTCCTCCTAGCATGGCGCAGGGACGTTACACTGGCACTTCCTTGTGTGCTTTTCACCTGCCTTCTTCCCTCCCTCGCCCCTCTTTTAAACACCAGGAAAACAATGACATCCCAGGAAGGCCAGGAGCCTTGCAGCCCGGCAGGGATGGTGGAAACCCCAGTCCCACCACCATGTAGTTCACTGTGAACTTCCTCTTTGGTGACAGGGAGAGACGTGGACTTCACCACAGGCTTCTTCCACTGATGAAATGAGAAAATATCTGCAGAGAGCCTGGCATAGCACTGTCACGATCCGTGCTGCCCTTTCTGCCCTTCACAGGCTGAGCACAGCAGCTCAGATGAGGCCACATTCGGAGGAAGCCAGGAGACACGTCCCAGGGGAGGGTATCTCCGGGTCCAGGGTCCTCAGGGCCGATCCTGAAGATGTAACACCCAAATCTGGGAGTTGGTATTTTTCGGTGTTGTTTTGGTTTTAGTCCGTGTCTGAGGAACATAACGTTCACATTCCTCAGGGGAGTTGGTGCATGCACACAACACGGCTTCTCCCCGCCCCTTTTCCCTTTCCTCCGTCTCCCCTCCCTCCATCTCTCCATCTTCTTCCCCGTTAAGAAAGAGCTACCTCCCTACCTCCTAGATCTATCCTTTATTTTGCCCTGTATTTACACCTTGGGCTTCTCATGCAACAGAAAGCAGTGTGATATTTAACCTCCTGTGTCTGATTTATGTCACTTAGCATTACGGCCCCCAGGGGCACCCATTCTCCTGCAAATGACTCAGATTTATCCCTTACAGCACAGCAGCAATTCACTGTGTGTCAATACCACATTCTCTCTGCCCTCTCACCTGTTGCTGAGCTGTGTTGCTGTAGACATGGGTGCGCCTGGATCACCGGAACACAATGCTTGGAACGCTTCTGGAAAGATACCCAGAAGGGAAACGGCATGTCAATCTGAATGATAATTAGAAGCAAATGCAGAGAAGGAGGGAGTGGCAGCCTCATGTAAAGGGGACAGTTTGACAAGGCGCAGGAGAGCAGAACAAAGTGGAGAAGCCAAGGATGCAGTAGCAGGAGAGTTTGGGATGTGGACAGAGATAATGGGCCCTCTGGTCACTACGTCTGGCCTATGAAGGATACTCAGAAACACCGACTCTACTAGAAAATGAACCCATCATTCTAAAAAGACATCCTTGGCTTTGCTTGGAACCTCTCACACCCACTACCCTGACCCTCTGCACCAGAGAGGAAATCTTGGCTCTGACAGCTGCCAGTATCTGTTCATCCAGGGCCCCAGGAGCTACGGAGCAGTTGCCAGGCCACTGGGCCCCAGGGTGTGGGAGCTACCCAAACCCCGTGGCTATTTACTTCCCTAAGAGCCACACCTCGTTCAGCACCCCACAGACCAGCAGTAGATTGTGGCTCGGCCCACACACCTCTGTGCAGGCAGCCACCACCCCTCCAAGGCCTCTGCAGCCAACAGGGCTTTGTGCAGGCTCACAGCCCATGTCGGGGAATGAGCCGGAAAGGACGGAGGTGGGAGAGCCATACTCTTGCCCGTCCCTGATCTCACAGGTGGCCCCTGTTTTCAGAGCCCCGCCCACACGGACACACCTCTGTGCCTTGCCAGGCTGATTTATCAGCCTGGGCAGGAAGAAGCCTGGATCTTGAATGTGTTGGCTGGCCTTTAGGACCTTGCCTTTGGACACTTGTATTCAAAAAGAAAAATGAAAACATGGAAAGCCGTTTACATTTCTTTTGACCTGTGCCTGAGGTGCTGTTCACACACCCAGGAATGGGGTGGCGGGTGGGGTTTAGGGCCCTGCACTTTGCGTGGATTCCACGCAAACAAATCTCCCAGGAGCCAGCCAAGCTTGTTTTCATTTGTACATTGTGGATTACAACTTCAGAGTGAATGCCTTCTTTTCCCAGACAGATCTTCAAGGTTTCCTTATTTTCCCCAAAACCTTTGAATTACTGCTATCTATAGACTACCAAAACTAATAATAATAATAATAATAATAAACAAATGAGAAACTAGAGAAATGGCACACAGAAAAGGGGAGAAGAGATGGAGAAAAATAATTTCACATTATATGTTCCTATCATACGTCTATTTTATTGTTTTCTTTTGGTTTAATAACAAAAAAGCTGATATAATTGCTCATCCTGTTTGTGACAGGGACCAGCAACCCTATGCTCACACATCGCAGCTCCTTAAATTCACAGCTTCAGAGGGCATGTCCCTGCACCGTTCCTCTAGGGGGACGTGGCTTCACCCTCCCAGGCCCCACGGGGACAATTAGGCACCATGAGAAAGAGGAATGACGCTGTTGTTGCTGTTCCACAACTAGCAGGAAGAACCGCAGAACTTGAAACGAGAAAGGTAACAGAAGTCCTGCCGCCAGACAGCTACTGCTCACATGGTGGGTGCATAGCTTTCAGATTCTGCCATTATGCCAGACCCATGCCTTATGTCATGCATGCACACACGCGTGCATGTGAGCACACAGACATTCACATGGTCCCCTGGCATTTGTCCTCAAAACTGTGTGGAGGACATGGCTGGAGGACTCTTGGGGCAGACAGGGACCCCACTACCCACTGATGGCACCCATGAAATGCCTGGAACAGAAGCCAGTAAGTTCTTTCTGAGGAAGTTGGACCATAAATACTTTAGGCTTTGCTGGCCCCACGACCTCTGTTGCAGCCACTCTGCTCTGCTGTTGTAACACAGAAAGGACAAATACAGAACAGTGACTTTGCTTCTGCTCCAATAAAACTTTACTGACAAACCAGGAAGTGGGCTATCTTTGGCCCAAGGGTGGTTCACAGGTAGAAAGAATGTACTTTGAACTAGTAAAACAGAAGAGCAGGAGGCAGATCCAAGGACGCACACACACACATGCACACACACCCACTAAAACACAAACCAGTGGCCTGTGCTATTAGAACAAATGCCTCTGTTTTAATGGGCAGCTTCTGAAAAAATAAGGACTGCAATTGGATTAAGTGAAATTTCCCTTTCTCACCAAACAGCAATTTTGAAATAGCCAGTTTCTCTCCGTCTCCCAGGGGGAGTCAAAGCAGCAGTCGCCCCACCACACTGTCGAAGAAATGCAGTGAGGGGCCACAGGGCGGGGCCTCGCTCACGCCAAGTTCCCTAGATCACACACACCCAGCAAGTGATTTATTAAAGACTCCAAGATAAACATGGATACAGTCTTCAAACAGAGAGGCTCGTGACATCGGCACAGGATGAGAGAATCAGAATGATTAATAGGGAAGGAGACAGGTTACAAATACCGAACACTTTCTCCACCTGTGGGAGGCTCTCTGAGAAAGCCTTTCCTGTCTGCAAACAGCCTTCCAAAATAGGGGGATAAAATACAAGTCTAATAACAAAGGCCATTTCGCACCATTTTCCCTCTAGGTTTTGAGACGTAATTCACAAGTCCTTCTAGCGTCCAGACATGAGCTTGTACAGTCTATTCTCAACAGGCACCTACAAGACAGCCTCAGCTTCTCTCTGCTGAATCTTAATGACCAAGAGGATTTTAGCACGCAGCCTCCGGCTGGGAGGTTTTATCCATGCACATCCTGTTCCCTCCCCAACGCCCTCTTTCCCTGGATGAGCCGGGCCTTTCAAGGATCAGTGCCTGCACTTAACTCAATGTTCTGGTCAGCTGCCCACTCCAACCTGGCCCTTTCTTACAGCTTCTGCAGATATGCAAGAGGTCTTCAGGGAATTTCAGCTGACATGGGGAGGTGACACTCCTATTAAACCTTCCTCTTGCGATGGTCCCCTTTCCCATCTCACATCCTCCTTGTGCACACACTCAGCCACACTTGTTTGCTAGGGAGGTACCTACAGAAAGACACCCTTTGTGTGCCTGGCTCAGTGCTGGGTGCTGGGGATACAAGGATTAAGAAGCTGCAGTTGGCACCCTTTCATAGCCTGTGACCTATTGGGTAAGACAGAAACGGACCCAAAGCCCTGGCCTTGGTGCAATCAGCACTGTCGGTCAGGTATGGCAAGAGTGCTAAAGACAAGCAAATACCCACCATAGCACACAAAACTTAACAGCGGGTGTCTCCCCGTTCCAAAATGTGGGCAAGGGGGTCAGAGTTTGGCAAGAAAGGCCATTAAAGAACAACTGAGTCTATATTTACATGTGTGTGTGCTTTTTTACAAGAATGTTCCTGGAATTCTTACTCCTACCGCCATGTGACTGAACTTAATCCTGAAATGCCCTAAGTGAGCAAGGACAGGACCAGAGTGAAGGGAGCAAGGCACCAGGGCGTGTCTCCAGGAGGTGCTCACCCTTAGGGTCGTGGAGGCACAGGGCCAGCTAAGGACACAGAGAGCAGAGCAGTGGACCGACAGGTCTTAGGAGGGCCCGCAGCAAGGGGGTACTTGAGATGGGCCCTGAAGAGAGGGCTCTCCCCGGGAGAGGAGAGGCTGCTAGGCCGAGAGAGCAGCCTGTGGGAGGTACGGTAGAGCGTGAGTCATTCCCAGTGCCCAGAATGTAGAAAGTGGGATGGGAAGGAGAAGAGAAGATGCACGCCGCCCCCAACACACACATACCTTAAGCCTGGGAAAGTCTTTCCATGGCAGGGTCAGCACGCGGGGCTCACCAGCAGTGTCTAGGAAGAGACTGGGCGTCCAGATGCCCTCACGAGACTCACCCTCACTGCCTTCCTCCGAATGGCGCCTGTTTCTATCATGCTGATATCCAGTTCTGACATCTCATCTCTTCCTTCTCCATCCCTCTCTTGAGCTCCTTCCTTCTGGAGGTCACGTGACTAGGCTAAATCACCTAGTCGTTTCCCACACAGTAGGCCAGACATGGCTCCAACCGAGGCACCTATAGGACCTTATCCACATTTCACAACAACCTAACAATGCATTTTGTTATTATTCTCATTTTATCGATGAGGCAATGTGGAGTCAGTGTGCTTAAATAACTTAGCCAGGACACACAAAAATGAATGAGGGTGCCGGGACCGAACCCCCAACCCCCACATGGTAGTGCTGGATGTTATGCCAACTACTGTGCCTCCTGCTGGGGGTAAACTGCAGGCGACATCTACACAAGAATGTACCAGGTGAGTGCAACAGAGGACAGGTGAAAGGTCAAACAGCCCTGGTCCTACACCACACAGGCGAGGACGGCATAGTCACCTCTGCAGTCTTCCCATCACAGAAGTCAGGAAAACTGCCTGGGGGAGGCTGGGGCTGAGCCCTTCCTCCGTAAAAAAAAATACCAGGATTTTGATTCTACAGTATGTTTCTGTTCAAAGCTATTTCTCTTTGCACTTCCGGTACGGTAGGGTTTTGTGTTCATGTTATGAAGACATAATAGGGGATATTTATAAAAGCCACTAATGGGGTCTTCTAAGGAAGAGCGAGATGCCAGTCAACCGAAGCTCAAGTGTGACTGTCCCACTTCCGTGTGCTCAGGGCACAGTGCTCCAGAATCAGACCAGAGCTGTTAGCAAGCAAAAGCTTGGCCATCCAGAAGCAGGGAAAGCCACTTTCCTTCAGTAGGCTGTAAACAAGCTCTTTGTGCCTTCAGGGCTTTGTATTTCCCCAGGGAGGCTGAGCTGTCCCACTCATATCCCAAAGATGGAACGCTGTGACCTGAGAGAGCTCTCGGCCTGGGCAGAGCGACCTGGTGCGAGGAGCTGACAAGAGGGGCGAACTGCGAGGCCCGCCGGACAATGGCAAAGGAAACAGCGCCATCTGGTGGCCGCAAGGGAGATGGGCTCCCTTTCCCGCCATTGTCTCAGGCATACACAAAGTGAACTCAGCCAAGAAAAAATTTAGAGCATTTGGAAAAAACAGGAAAGCCAGGCCTTTGGTTTTAATGACAGCTCAGGAACCAAAACCCAGCCCTGTCCCATGTTGTCTGTGGCAAAGGAGGAGAAAAAGAAGAGTAAGCGGATTCGCCCTATCCAATGTGAACCCCCTTGGCAACAGCAAAGCATTCTTCCCTTGGGATTGTAGGGGACTTGCTCTTGGCCCAACACAGAGATCTTTTTGGCATCTGAAGGACCAAGACAGACGTTACAAGACCACACGAAGGGAGGGCCCCGGGCATTTGTCTCTGATAACGTCAGTAACAAGAAGCTGCAGATTAAAAGCATTGAAATCATTTTTGCATGCACTGATGAATACATAATTAAGCCATTGAACAATAATAATAGATAACTAAACAATCACTTAAAGTTAACTCTTACAGCAACCCCATAAGAGGCAAAATGCTGCTATTAGCTCCATTTTACTGCTGAACAAGCTGAGTCCCTCAGAGGCAAGAGCACACCCTGAGCTGGGTCACCCAGGACGCCAGAGGAAAGCACACGCCCATCTAACCCAGTCCCACACTCCACACCATCACCCACTGCTCGTCACTCGGTGTGGTCCATCTGCACTGCACACACACAGGCGCATACTAAAGTACAGCATCTGCAACTCCACTCCAGATGCGCAGGGTCAGACTCTCCGGGTGGGCTTGACAACTGGCATGTTAGCAAGTTCCCCGAGCCATGGGATAACCAGCCTATGCATGCTATTGCTAAGTTGTGTTTCCCCAACTCAAATGTTGAAACCCTGACTCATAATGTGATGGTGTTTGGAGATGGAGCTTTTGGAAATTAGTTTTTCATGGGGCTATGAGGGTGGAGACCCCATGATGAGATTAATGCCCTGAAAAGAAGCGGAAGAGAACAGAGCTCTTTCTCTCTCCACCCTGTGAGGATCCATCAGAGGGGATGGTGTGCAAGCCAGAAAAAGGGCCCTTGGAGCTGGGGATATAGCTCGTGGAATAAGCGCCTGCCTAGCAAGCGCAGGGTCCTGAGTTCAATCCCCAGTACCGCCAGAAAAAGGGCCCTCACCAAAATCCCGCCTAGCCAGACCTTGTTCAAAGACTTCCCAGCCTCCAGAAGAATGAGAACTGTTGCTGAAGACACACCATCCATGGTATTATGTCTTGCTTAGCCCAAGCTTACTAACACACAATGCTACACGGCCCTGTACCTGCTCATACCAAATGCTTGCTAGATACCCACTGAATTAGTGAATGGCCCAGTGGGGTGAGCTCTACTACACTGCAGCTTGGAAGAGATGTACTGAGGGTGTGCGTGTACAGTCTCCACCAGGTGACGTCTTTCCTAGCCTAGGAAGACTGGGTTCCCTCCCTACGTCATTAAAGACTCACAGGGAAAGGCTCTGGAGAGCAGAAGTGACAACCTGGTGCTCTGCCTTGCACAGTGCTTTCCAACTCCAAAACTCTCTGGCAGACACTCTCTCTTTGGGGGAATGGAATTACCCAGGATGTTGGGGGTGCAGATAATTATGATCGGGGGTTTAGCGGATGATAAACCAAAGACTGATGGGGTTAGAACCCTACCATAGTCGCCCACTAGCAACACGGAGCACTCAGCCTGGCTGGGAGGCACAGGCAAGACAGCAGAAAAACACAAGTTCATCAAAGAATGAAATGAGAGGACGCAGCATAACACGGAAGAGGGGTTTGCTAGCAGCAAGAAAAATCACCCCCGACAGCCCACACGACAATAACAATTGACAAGATGCAGGCAGGAATAAAGTCACAGGCAGAGAAGGGGGGCCCTCTCGGGGGTGGTATTACAAGCGACATCTACAAGTGGGGTGAAGCTGTTAGCCCTCCTAAGAGTGAAACAGCAGGCAGAGGAGGAGGGAGTGTCACGAAGCAGGAAGAGGGGCAGGAAGTGACATGAACACGTAACAAAGGCAGATGTCAAAGTTTTTGGAGAATCATTGCTGGCTCAGCCTTCGCACTCTCCTAAGCAGTGAGCACTGTCTTCCAAGAAACAGGTTGCCGGTGGCTTCTGGAGGGGTCCCAACCTGTTACCTTGGGAGTGGGCTTGCGCGCTCTCTGCCCAGGGGCATTCGGGGCCTGCTCTGGGGGATCACACAGGCCTGGTCTTCCTCCAGCCCTGCCAGGCAGTGGAGTGGTGGCGAGGCCAGTGACTGAGTTGAAACGACACAACATTTCTGTTTCCACAGAAAACCTAAAAGCATGTCTTTGCTGCTGAGATTGTTTACTGCTCTGCCAAACTGCTCTTGGTGGATTCTCTGCAGTTACACTGAGCTTTGCAGACAAGCATGTAATATTCTTAAGTACCTCTGAGACAGGTTTTCTTAACTTCGCCCAGATGGCTCCCTGAGCTGGCGGCTGCCCTGTGCCTTACAGAACCTCAGCAGCACCCTGGCCCCACCCACTATGTGCCAGTAGCACATCTGTCCCCGCTCAGTTGCAGCACCCTAAAATGCCTCCAGACTCTGCTAACAGCTGGGAGCATAGGTCACTCCCCCGCCCCCCCCCCCCCCCCCCGCCCTTGTTCTAGGCCATTGCAAATTAATGAGGTAAATTCTTCCATGAACAATAGGAGAGCTAGCTTAGGGTGATGCTTTTAAATAGTCTCCTTTTAAATTGTTATGTTTTGTTCATCATGGATTTTTTTGGTATTAACTTTGATTTTTTTTAATGTTTCATTAAAATATTTATCTTTGGTGCCTGCTTAAAGGTACCCCTGATGCAAGTACCCCATTTGCCTGCCTGAGTCCTGCCCTAGGCGAGGTGCCACCGGGGCCTTAACACCAGGAAGGGCAAACTGCTCCCTTTCTTCCTCTGCCACTCATTCATTCATTCCTCCCCTACTCAGTCCCCCAGAATCTTAACTTGGCCATTGTTTGCAATGGCTGCTCACGATCTCAATGTGCAGCAGCCATGATTTCCATACATTTCCTGCATCGTGGGGAAGAATCACGGGAGGTGCTGTGCTGAGTGCTATGTAATGAGCACAGGGAGCAGAAACGCTAAGAACTCAGGGATCCTTTGTAAGGATAAAGCAATTGTCCAGAGTAGAAATGATTGTGGTTTGGACTAAGGAATTAGCTGTGGACAGGAAAAAGATTAGGAAGATTAAAATGACAGACTCAGTTAACCAATTTTTGACTTGGGGGTACTAATAAAAAAAGACAAAATCAACAGATATTGGTGATTAATCCAACGTAAGGGATGAGGATGAGAGCTGTCAGTGGTAGATCTCAGATCTCTAATGCATATCATTGGGTGCGCATCATGATGAATCAGAAAGAGGTAAACCAGAAGGCATGAGCTGAGAGGAGGCTGGGGTCCGGAATCACAACAGGGTGTGGTGGTCAGGCGAGATGCCTGTGGTGTTACCACGCAGAGTCCTTAAAGGAGGAAGGGGCTGGAGATGCCACTGCAGGAGTCGGGTCCTCAGATGGCACCTGAAGCTGTGATGTGCAGCAGCCTCCCTGGGGAGGGCTGGAGAGTGAAGGGAGGTGCTAGGACCAAGCCTTAAGGAGCTCTCAGGTCTTACAGGCAGGTGGAGATCAACAACATGCTCAAATAAGTAGGGGGAAGTGTGATGCCAACAGGATATTTGCATAATCTCACAGAATCTCCCTGTTGAGACAATTATTAATTACAAAGTGGAAACTGTAAGATTAAAGTGCTAAAACCTGGCCCATGCCACCTTTACCAACTAATCAGAATTAACCTACAACAATGAGGTGTGTCCACCTCATATGCCTCCTGATATGACACAATGAGAAGGACCCAGCGATGCTTCTGTGATTGTCTTGCCAAAAGTACATCACTTCAGCCCAGTTGTGACTAAATGTCAGAGAAATCCAGAGTGGAGGGTCCCAAATATCTGGCCAGATATCTTCAAATCTGTCAAAGTCATGAAAGACTGAAGAAGACTGAGGACTTGTCCCAGGTTGGAGGAGATAGGACTGCAATCTTGGATCGGGATCTTGGATTGGGCACTGACAAGGAAAAGGACTAGTCAACCAGCTGGAGAAATTTGAAGACCTACAGGTCAGTTTCAAGTACATCATCAGTGTTAGTTTCCTGGTTTTGAAAATTACACTAAGGTTATGTAGGATATGAACATTCTTGGAAGACAGATGAAGGGTATGTGGGAATTCTTTGTAATAGTTTTGCAACTTTTTTAGTAAATTGAGATACAAGTTTTTCAAATAAAAAAATGTAAGTGGGAGAGGAGAAGTCAACAAAGGAGCAGAGTAGTGGCCGGAGAGGAAGACAGGATGGCACTGGGCAAGCCGAGCCAAGAGCCACAGCAAGGAAAAAATGGATATTCGACAAAGCTCAGTGCTTCTGAAAATTATGTAAGAATTTTAATTAGTATAAAAGATTGTATCTCTCTTTGGGTAAACTTTTATTTTAATGAGACAGAAAAACAATAAAGACAATACAGAATTTCAAAACAAGATGACAGGAAATTAACAATGGTTACTATATTGCATAGTGTTATCTTCAAAGTATGTGCTCCGATTACCAGGTACAGGCATGCCAAATTGATCAAACAATATAAGCACTAACTGTTCCTTTCAATGAACTAATAGAAATTAATAATACAACCATCCTAGCTATCTTGTGTATATACATATACATATCTTTTTTCCCCTTTTTTCCCCTTTTTCCCCCTTTCCTTCTTTTCTCTTTTCCTGCATCCCAGTTGTTTTATCCTCTTGAGTAGTTCCTTTGCCTTTCACAATATCTATTGAACCTTTCAGATTTGATTTACTCTTTCAGTTTATTACACTAGGGAGACAATATGATGTTTACACCTTCAATTCTGATTTATTTCACTTATGAGTATGGTTTCTAGTTGCATCCATCTACCTAGAAAAGCCTTCAGTTTATCTGTCTTTATGGCTGAGTAGTACTCCACTGTATGAAAAATACCACATCTTTTTTATCCATTCCTTGGTTGATGGACATTTGGGCTGTTTCCAAGATTCAGCTATTACAAATTGTGCTGCTATAAGCATGGGTACACATGTATCTCTGTGGTATGTTTTCATTTCTTCTGGGAAAATATCTTTGGGTAAACTTTTCATTGAACTCTAACATAAATTTTAAAAAGTATACAAATAATGACTGGCTTGGTAAGCTTTTACAAGGGGAGGGAGCATCCATGCATAGCAGCCCCTAATTTAAGATATAGAACCAGTAAGCCACGCTGTGTCCTGTCCCAGTTATTAACCTCCACCCTACCAAAGTAACTCGCATTCTGACTTCTATCACCACAGATTAATTTTACCTTTTTTAAAAAAATTTTTATAAATGGATCTTTACAATGGGTCTGGTTCTTGCACTCAATACTGTATTTATGAGATTTCTTCATGTTGTTCTCTATAATAGTTCCTTCTCATTCCTATATTATATTTCATCACATGAATATACCATGACTTATCTATCCACATCACAGTTGGCAACATTTAAGCTATCACCATGGGTTTGGTTATTACAAATAGTGCTTTGGTGAATGTTCCTGTATATGTCTTTTAGCATGTATAGAGGTGTTTATCAGCTAAGTATCTGTCTAGAAGTGGAATTTTGGTTGGGTTTTGCTCTATGGATGGCACAGGAAACAGCTGTTTCAAAGATTCAGTAGATGTGTTTTTGGAGGTGTCAACATGTAAGGATGAAGCTCATGTTTCCACAGAGCTGCTGCAAATGCCGTTTTGTGCTTTATCCCCAAAGCTCACATTTATTTATTTCACTGAGAAAAGACTACATGAATTCATTTCATGAAAAAAAATCACCTAGGGCTGGAGGTACAGCTCAGTGGGCTAAGTGCTTGCCGCTGAGCACTAGGGCCCTGAGTTCGATCCCCGGTCCCGGAAAAAAAAAAAAAAAAAAAAATCACCTCCTAGAGCAAGGGAAAAATCTCAGAGTCAAAAATCCCTGGCTACCAACCCCCAACCGTGCCATATTATTTGTTTTGTGGCCCTGGGCAACCCCTCTCAATTCTCTTAATTTTTGTTTTCAGTTTTAAAATGTAAATAATCTCTCTAGTTCCAAATATAATCATGCATTTGGATAATACCTGGCCTGTCGGGGAAACATGATAAATGCCCCTAAACAAAGTGCCCTGATGGGCAAATCGTGATCTAGCTTTTCCTAAATTCCCACCAAAGTACTTATGAGAAAAGAGAAAAAATGTAAATCCTGCAAAAAGAAACCAACCAAGCACTAGCATCTCTGATAAATTTCTACTGCCTACAAGGCCAAGGGAATAAAAATTAAAATATACCTAATAGATATTCCATGCTTTTGGGAATTGTCCAAAGCCTCTCTTTTGGATGTAGGTAGAAAATTCTTCCATCACTATGGACTCCCATGTTTCAAAAAAATAAAACCTATGCCAGAAAGAAAACAAAAATAAATTATACTACTTCTCTTAGACAGCCATGCAGAGAACACAATACGCAGAAATCAATACATCTGGAATAGATGCTGGGAAACTTGGGGCAACCTCACCTCCTGGGTGTGTGATCCCCACAGCACAAGTGGTTCTTGTCTTCCTGAAAGCAGAGATTTTTATATCAGTCCCCCCATCTCCAACTAGGAAGGGTCAGCTAGAGCTAGAAGACAATGGACAAGAAAACACACAGCAATCCATCCCAAAATAATGGTTTCCTACAAGAGAAGCAAGAACGATGATTACAAATTGTGTTACCTAAGTCATAATTAGAATTTGCCCAGCTGGTGGCACAGGGAGGCAGAGTGTTCGCTCCAGGCAATAGCCATGACGCCTTCAGCCAGACTGACCTTGGCCAATGTTTCAACAACAGGGGCCATTATGAAACAGTCCCATAAAACTCCAACCAGGAAAGGAGAGGGTATTTAGGAAGGAACGAAAATTAAGGCTGGCATCAGCCTTTGCTTTGATAATGTGAAATATCAGGAAACAAGAAATACCTTTAGCTTGGAGGAGGAAATGATTGCAACTCAATTATTTTTATTGAGTAAACAAGAGGAAATTCTCAGGAACAATATCATTTATGTATTCCCCTTCAAAACAACTGCATAGAAATACATTCCAGCCAACAGAAACATTAGGTAAAATTAGGTTAGATTAGGCTCTTTTAATATAAAAAGACCATACCGAATATAAAATAGAGTCTCCTTGAGCCCTGACAAGATTATTAGTTTCCCATGGCTACTGTAACAAATTAGTATATATTTGGGAGCTTAAAGCAACACATATATGTGATATTAAAGTTCTGCAGGTTAGAAACCTAAATTACGTCTTACTGGGCTAGAAATAAATGCTGGCAGAGATACATTCCTCCCAGAGGCTCAGAGAGAGGACTGTTCCTTCACCTTTCCAAGCTTCTAGATGTCACCTGTTCCGTGGTTCGTGGATCCTTCTACCATCTTCAAAGCCAACAACGACCCGAGACCATCTCACACTAGCTCTACGGTATCTGCCTCTGCCTTCCCATTCCTGCTTCCACTTCCACACCCCCTTCTTATCAGAGTAGGCCCACTTGGACAATCCAGGAAAAACTCCCTGTGTCTGGGCCAGCTGATTAGTAACCTTAATTCCATCTGAAACCTTTATTTCCCTTTGTTATGTAACCCAGTTTATTCACAAATTCTGAGGATCAAGGTAGAGACATCTTTAGGTGACCACCATTCTATTTACCATACTGGACATCATTAACTAGTTCATTTAGTCATGTCTCATTTTTATGATGTAGAAATACAATTAACCCATGTTCAGATGAGGAAACTGAGTCTTGAAGATGTCTTAGAATCCTTCCCAATTAATTAAAAACTTTCCATGTTTATAGAGACTTTCCACACATCGTTCCTACTTCCTTTTTTACTTTAGTGTAACACAAGTAGATATTAATAAAGAAAATATTCAAAAGCACTCTTTTACTCTACATCTAATACATTTTTCTGAAGTAGATAGTATCATCCCCGTTAGTACTCAGATTGGGACACTGAATTCTGTGGGAGTTGAGTGAGTTGGCCCAGGTTATTCAGGTAACAAAGGACAAAGGGAAGATCTGGCCTCTGAAGCCAGGCGTTTGCTACCAACACCAGAGTCTTTCATAGAGTACATTCTTATTCAAAAACTGAGTATGTTGTTCCCTGAAATAACACAGAAAGTTTGATCATTTGCTGTGTTTTGTCCTAACATTCACTCTAGAACTTAGTTCAGCCTACAACTCCAGAAGTTTACAAAACTATAATTTTAGTACTCACAGCACTGCTCAACACATGGCCCAGAGAAGCAATAGCATGAGTGAAAGGGAAACACACCATTTAATCCCATTACCTCCAGGTGCTGTTGGCAAGGAGCCTGGGGCACAGTGTTCAAGAGAACAAATTGGATTTGCATTGCAAATTTGCATCTTTTGGGGACTTGATCCCATGATGGACCACAGGACCCCAAGCAGCCAGCAAGGGTAGCCCATAGCTACCAGGCCAAGGGGTTACTTCAAGCTTCCTTAGTAAAGAGCTCCAGGTGTGTCTTCAAAAGCCGCACAGAGCTGCTGCTAGGTCTTGGCAGAGGTGAGTTTATAGAAAGGCCAGTTGAGAAACATAAAATGTTGCTAGCATATTTCTATCATGTGAAAAAGCAAAAAAAAAGATCAAAAGATGTGGATTTAGAAAGTGACTGTTTTTTTTACTCTCTTCACACAACATAACTAACTCTTTCCTTGTACATAAAAATATTTGCAATCGGACTATGAGAAAACGCACTTCCGAGTTCTAGTTACTCATCTGTTCCTTCATTCTTGATGCTCAGAAAGTGGTCAAGGAGTGGGGTGACTATGAGGATGCAGCCTGACTATAACCTCTCACAGTGTGGAGTATTTTGGTCTGTTCACTCACTGGTTATTCCATGATGTATTAGAATATAGCTTGTTTGTCTACTTATTTTGTTTGTTTGCTTGATTGTTTCAAAAATGTTGGCTTAGATTCATTTGGGAAGAAAACCTATAGAATGCCCTGGAATCAAGTAAATTGTAGATCCACAGCCATTTGAAAACTTGGTTGCAAATATAGTTGATATAATTTTAAATACCATCCACCTCACCTCCACTATTAATCCTCATTCTCCTATTGTCTTTTATTATCATTTGCTTCAATATTAATAAAATGCAATATGAAATGTATAAGTCAGCCAAAATAATGCAGTATAACAAACCAACCCAATGCTGGCCAGTGGCTTAAAACAGTAATTATGTTTTCTTATATTCATGGATATGTAAGTTAACTACAACTTATTTGGGTTAGGCTAAAGTTCAGGGTTGAGGCATCACATGGTAGGGTTGGTCCTAACTGGACCTAACAGTTTTTTAGGGGATCATTCTACTGTACAATCTCATTCTCAGGCTGAAGCTAAATGTCCAACAACTACCCCTGGTATTTTCCTTTCCTGATGGATACCTGGACCACAAAGGGCATGCCAAATGTATAAGCACTTTTTTCATATTTATGCTCATGTCACATTTACTAGCAACATTTTATCCACAGCAAATCCCATGACCTAAACCAAACTCAAGGAGCAGGAGAATAGAGGCCAGTTGTATGTCACACCACATTAAGGTAGAAGAGCGCCCATCCCTGTGAAAATGATAAAACTGACCACTGATAAATACCAGTTAACATAGCAACACATACACACTTTGTATCTAGGGGCAGAAAATAGAATTTATAAGGACCCAGCACTGACATTTGAACTTGTAGCTTCTCTGATACATGACACAAGAAATGTTGCAAGGGAGAGAGTGACCTTAGGTAAATACATGTTCCAAATTCTATTCAGATAACAAAACAAAAGGTCTAAACAAGCCCATCTCTAGTCCCTTCCAACTCCACCTAGCCTTGATTCCTAGTCCAAACCAGAAGTAAATGAAGACACGAAGTTGTCCATCCACTGTAAGAGTCACAGTGTTTGATGGTTGTTCTGATCATGGCTGGGGCTCTCAGTAGGCAGCACAGTCTTGTGGGAAAACCTGGGGCTTTGGAATTTTGCAATAAGGAGTCACATTTTAATTGGACATGGGACCACTGGACAAGTCCTTGACCTCTCTAAAGAGCCTCAGTTTTCTCCTCTCTAAAATGAAAAAGAAGGACCAAAGTTTATGACACTTTGGGTGAGACAGTTTATGCTCTTAAGACAACTTCACAGCCTGGAGCAGTTGGGGGAGAAGTGGCCCATGATGGAAGCTTAGATGCAGAGAGGCAATGAAAACCATGCTTATGGGCACAGGGAAGAGTTGAGCTAATAGTGACACATAGTTTTGCTTTAGGGCTCAGCATGCCTCCAATGCTTCCCTGATCCACCATTATGACTCCTAACTTTTCTTCTAATTTCCATGTATGGGATAAAGTCATGGTCTCTGGAGCAAGACTAGGCCTGCAAGGGCTCCCAGCATTCAACCTCTCTTCGCTGAGTCTCACAGTACTCCCAAGGCCTGGGCTTCCACACAAAAAAATTCCTCTCTCTCCACAAATGAGACCACAAGGGCCATTTCTCCAGCAGCCCAGGAGATAGGAAAAAATAATAACACATGCAATAAAAGGAATTTTTATACAGAAATGTATTTTGAGGCTACGATGTAAAGTCGCTTTAGCAGGAGCCACAATTTTCTTAAATAATCGTTCCCATAATTGGCTACTTGTGGGAACAACTAATTGTGCATGTAATCATTTGCCTGTACAACTCAGCATCAACCAGTAATTAAAGGCAGAGCCGTCTTTGCTAAATTTGGCTCCAGAAATAATAGTAATATTTCCAAGAGCCCAATGTCTCCCTGCCAAGGAACTCTAAGCCCCATTCAAATGAGTATTGTTAGTTTAAAAAGTATTGAAAAGGGGAGACCCACATCCCTGCCCAAAGCAAACACATGCTTAGAAAAGAACTTTTGGGGAATAATCTTCTGTTTGCATTTACTTCCCCCAAAATATGTCCAGAGTATATGGCAAAACTTCTATGTGTGGGGTGAGACTCTTTGCTAAACTATCATCTCCTCAGTCTTCTGAACCCTTCTCTTTGTCCCTACTCTCAGAGGTGGATAGAAAATCACCCAACTTGACAGAAGACTGACCTTCATTAATTTCTTCCAGGTCATAGACAGGTCCCAAGTAAGCAGCAATTTCCCCCTCCCTCAGTCCTCGCCTGCCACAGGGCTACCATACTTGGGCCCTCTGTCAAATATATCTGGGAACTTGCAGCAAACTCTTTCCAGTCCTCCTGGTTCTGTGTTTATGCATCCTTTGTACAGTCTTTTTCTTCAAGAAAGCAAGCAGTGGTCTTAACATTAAAAGCAGATCATATTATTTGCTGAATGGCAGATGATTTGTGTCTCCCAAAAGATAGAGCCATTATTCCTGACCCCCAGTACCTATGAATGGAATTTTATTTAAAATGAGGTTCTTTGTAGATGCAATCAAGGGTCTACAGATGAAATCATTCTGGACTTAGGGTGGGTCCTCAGTCCAATGGCTGCCTTCCCTACAAGAGAACAGAGAGGGAGAGAAGACACAGAGGCATTGTAAAGCCATGAAAAGACAGAGGTAGCAGTTGTAGGGACCCTGAAAACTCTACCAGTATCCTCCACTTCCAGCCTCCTCTTTCCCATGCCCACCTCCAAGACTCCAACCTCCAAGACTCTCCTCAGTCACCCCAAACCCTCCCACACTGGCTCCCAGGCACAGCTTGGGAATGTGAGCCTAAAGAAATGTGAAGTCCTTGAAGGTTTGAAGGTCAGAGAAAGGAACTGATTGGATTCATGCAAACTAATACATAATACAATGACATAAAAGGCCCTTGATGATCTGCCTCACCTCTGATCTCTATACTCAGCCTGGTCCCCTGATCCTACTCTTTAAGCCACTGGGTGATTTCCTCTACCCAGAAATGAGCTATATACCTTTCTGCCACAGGACTTTTGCGTAGATACCTCCTCCCAGTAATCCCCATCCAAATCACCTTTCCTTTGCTTTTTTTCCCAATACACAGGACAAAACTGACATCCAAAAGCCTGATTATCAGGCTATTAGAGACACAGTCTAATATTTGAAATATTTAACTTAGACTTTACCAATAAACACTGCCTACATACTTCTGTACTGAGTTCAAATTTTACCAAATCCCTCACAGCTGGGGAAAAGGATGCAGTGTTTTAGAATAGGAGCTGGCAAACTTTTACTGTCAAAGAAAAAGAGAAACCAAATAGTACATTCTTATGGCTCCATGGGTCACATGGTGTCTTTGGTAACCATTCAGTTCCCCCTTGCAGTGTGATATGGTGACAGAGGATGCAGAAACAGATGGGCCCACCCAAGTTTGTCTATGAAGGTATATTTACAATAGCAGCCAGTGGGCCAGAGATCACTCATACCCATTTCAAAAGAAAAACCCTAAATATCTAACAGTAGGCAACCTTCATTTTGCTTCCTCTCCAATGCATCCAGCTATCAAAGCTGGAAACTGGCAAACAGCTCTAGGATAAGAATACCAAAGTACCCTGGCCCCTGGGGTCTGAGTTGAGAGCTCTAAGAAGAAAGTTTTGAAAGTAAAAACTTGCAGGAAGGCTTTTTCTCCCATTAAAAGTTAATATTTTAATGACTTTCTCTTAAATAAATAGATCATCTTTTGAACCAACTAATCCCTAATAAATGAGAATCTTTACACCAAACCGAACTGAGCAACTGTATTCCCATAGCTATGTCCCCTCACTCTGGACCGCTTTAAAGATCCATTGATTACCACCAAGCCACCATTGGTGGGATTAATTAATTTATGAACTTGTCATTACAATTCATTGATTAAAACGTCCCTTCTTAAAGATTTAATTATATCCAAAGATAAAAGATCTGCTAATTATTGTCCTTTATCTAATTGAAGTTTTGTATTACAAATAAAGTTCAAAGGTTTAAGACAGTTGCCCTTTCAAACAGTTGTACAAAGATGCGAATTTAATTAGAAGCAAGACACCATTCTCTCTGATCTATTCTAATGAGAAAAAGACATCAGTCTGGACTGGATTGCTGGTCAGAGTTGGGCGACCTGGGAAATCTGTTAACCTTCTCTTTCACTTACTGGTTCTTAGCAAACAGTTGCAGTCCTGTGTGCTGTCAAAATGGCTTGGTTTACTGGCACAAGCAGAGCTGCCCATGTTGTCAAGAGCAGGAATTCTGCCAAGCAAAATATACTGTGTTTTAAGGTATCTTAAAAATATTGATATATTTAAAAGACTTAGGATTATTATTTCTTTTCCTAACATCAATCACTCCTATGCTATTCTGAGTGGTAAGTCAAAGTTGTCCGGTAAATGAACCACTGAGATGTGGGGATGCCAGTTGAAGGACACAAATGCCCTAAAGTCAGGACAACCTGGATTTAAGTGTGGACTGGTAGAGGAACCTCCTGGCCCTGGAATTGTGTCTGGATGGTGAGGATCCTCCAGTTCAGGAGGGCCCAGAATTTTCCCTTGCCCACACAGGAGTGAGGTTACATTATGGGGATCATTGATCTATGCTTGGTGATTCAGTAAAGCTAATCTACCTATGGAAAGCAAGCTCTGAGATCCTCCCCTCCTCTGCTGAGCTCTGAGGATCCTCCTCTAGATGAATGAGGGCCAGCAAACTGCTCTTCAATCCTTACTTTCCCTCAGTTGACTTCTCCCAGAATCTTAACTCATGAGAGGGAAGAAAAGGAGAAGATACCAATAGTACCATTGTCTAAAATCTATAACCACATCTTCCCATCCGCTTGACCATGCCAAAGGCAATATTTTAATCTTTGTTTGTTTGGTTCCTATGTCTATTGATTAGTTTTGAACTGATATGACTGGACATTTTGATAATCTCTGAATTTCAGGCCTCCCAGCTATTAAAGTGGGAACAGTCGAATACCTGTCCTCGTGGGGCTGTTGCAACAATCACGGTGGAATCAAGAGACTTGCTAGGGTAGCTGGCCCATGCTGAGAGCTGGGTGTGCAACGGCTATTAATAACACAGTCTTTGAACAAGGAAGTCAAGGAAGAACAAGGCCTCTGCCTCAAGGAAGTTCACACTGTGTCCTTTCCGCGTTCAGAACGTTTTTATTCAGATGGAGGCAGGAAGTGAGTGATACCAAACATTGGAAGAGCTCTGGTTTTACATCTGTTCCTTTTAAACGGAAGTCATCCGCTCAAATACGCCCCTCGCCCACGTCCCCTGAGGCTGGGATGGGATGGGCACTCTAGGGCAGGGAGGAATACTGTGTACTTTGGGTATCTAATCACAAAAGCAGGCTTTGTCTGGGGAAATGCAGAGAGCTGGAGAGTTTGCAGAGAAGGGCTAGGCCGCTCAATATGTCAGAAGGAAGTATGTTTGGGAGGCACAGAGCTGAGCGTAACGTGAGGGAATATGAGCTGCTGTCCTACAAGGAGCAAGGCAGTAAGGGTCAACAAGGGCAGACTGACATGAGGCTATGACACAGGCAGCTCTTTACACTGCCACAGGACTTCTGGGGGCAGGTACCTAACAGATCCTGTGCTATGGCGCTGTCTAGATGTCATTCTGGTCACAGCAGTCTTTGAGCTCTTTTTATGCACTTCACATGCTTTATCTCCTTAATATTCCTAGCACATCAAAATCATATTCTTTTGTGGTACCTGTTTTACAGATGAGAAAACTTAGAGCTGTCCAAGTTAAACCTCGTAACTGCTAATCATGATTGTCAATTTGATTCATTTGAGAGGTTCCAAGGAAGTTGACGAAACACATTTTGGGGAGGGCCATGGGGTGTGACCTTGAGGATTCTATCTGGCCCCATCCTCTTGGGCTCTTCCCAGATCTCTGTTTTCTGAATGTCAGGAGCTGAGAAGACTTTCTCCACAATGTCTTTCTGCCATGTTTCTGCCTCAGAGCCAACTGTCCATGAACTGAGACCTCTGAAGCTGTAAGCCATAACAAATTGCTCCTCCTTTAAATTGCAGATGTCAGATATTTTGTCCCAGCAACGAGAAGCTGACTAACACAAGCCTTCTGGCCTATGGCACCAGGCCTGCAGTGGTAGAGTCGGGGCAGTAGGTTCGTGTCCTAAAGCTAATTATTGGTCATCACCTGGAAAAATATCCTGCCACGGTAATGAGTAAGATTGCTGGTTACTTTCTGACATAGTAAATTCCCAGATATTGTCAAGTACAGACCATAATATTTAAAGTGTAAGATGATTATAAATGATTCCTAAGCAAATGAGGTCAAATTTTTATAAGACCACGATCAAGTTTTGTTTCTACTCCAAGAATCTATGACGAGGAAGCATTTCTCATTTCTTCATCAGCAGACCCTAAGAGCTCACAAGTGAAGGTGCAGCTTAGGGAACATAATCTCCCAGTTCGCTGTTATGCGGATTCAAAGAAAATTCTATGAAGAGCCCCATGTCAATGGCTAGGCAATGAAGTTTAGCAATTTATACAGGGTATTCAGCTACCAAAAATAACAGATACACGAAAGGGGATCTTCAGTACTAAGGAGGAAAAATAAGACAAATGGAATGTAATGTGCATTGGCTACATATATATATATATATATATATATATATATTTAAATATATTTTCACACATATATCGGAGGAGATGAAGAAAGAGGGAAGGGAGGAAAAAGAAGAATTTCTATCAAGTTGTTAATGTTATTTATCTCTGTATAATTGAATATTTGGAGAGTTTTGTTTAAATTTTCTTTACTTTTATTATCTAAAGTATAGTCTTCTATAATTACCACCTATTTATTTACCAAAAGAAAAAAGTACAGATTTCAAGGTAATTTCTTATCCTAGAATACAAAACAAGCTAGATTTGAAGCCCATTTTTCCACAGTTTGATTGTTGAGCCGCCACACCTTGTGGGACTTCCAGAATAACTCACTCTGCACACCTTACCAGCCAAGTTGGACACATTTACTCCCTTGGTGCCCAGGGCATAGTGCCCAGGACCTCCTTGGGCTGCTGGTCTGAGACTCACTCTTGCTTCTGTCCCTTGCTATCATATAAAATCAACCCCACATTGGCCTGTGGAATGGTTTACCTGTTGTCTCCTTGAGGCTACTACCAGAGGCACATACATTCCTCTGAGACTTTGTCTCCAGAGCCCCTACTGAAAGCTTCCACCCACCTGGGTGGGTGCTCCAGTCTTCAGTCTACAAAGGCTACACTGAAAGCTCAGACCCCACTCCCCAAACCCAGTCTTCCCCATTTCTGATCATTTTTGTCATGTCTTAAAAACCGTACAGTTGCCAAGACTGAGTCCCCCAAAAAACTATAGTCTTTCTCTTCCAACCAACCCCAGCCTTTTGCAGCTGTGATCCTTGCTAGTAGCTGAAAGCTTATGGCTTTTGCTTTTGCTATTAATCGTTTTTATTTGTTGGTTGGCTTTGGTTGTGTTTTAACCATAAGCACAGTTCCACTCCACCTGAAGGAGGTAGAAACTCTTCTCTTATTTACCTCCAGAGGGATGTTTGGAAGGAAATATATAACTAGTCATGGATGAGGAGAGACCAAAACCTCCCAGCAACACTGAGGAGTAGGACAAGGTAGTGGGGGACAAATAGGAGGGAACGATCCTCACCAAGCAGCAGGACATGTGTGACATGCAGGTTGCCTCTGCCAGAGCCACATCAGGTGCCTGGGGTCCTACAGTGGAGTTCTTTGGAGTTCATGTTGTCCCAGCATTGTATAGTTGCTCTCTCAACCACTAAGGAGGGGGACACTGGACCCAAGAATCTGTCAGAATGTTCCGACTGGAAAGGACTCCAGGGCATAATCATGAAAGCCTGTGGAAGCCCAAAAGGAGGCCCATCTGCCAGTTTCTGTTCCTACCCCTTCCTTCCCTCATACCAGCATGATAGATTTAGGGTATCTATGCACACTTCCCAAGCTAACTGCCCTTCAGAGCAACACATCCCCTGCTGCATCCCTTATCAATAGCTGAAGACAACATGGAGAGCAGTGACCATAAAGTCCTTCAACCTACCTTACATGTCCTTCTAGAACCTTCTTGACATCTAACAGAGATCCATGCCCATATTATCTTCTCCTCCACCAGCAGCCCACAACTGGAAGAAGGGTGGATGTGCCCAGGTTGTTCTGCATCTCCAAACTATCACATACATTGAGTCTATATCCTTAGCCTACTGAGAAAATTACTTGATACTTGTTATGAATTTAAGAAACAACCTTATGAATGACATCACACTACTGAGCAGTATTCACTGTCAATTTACATTATGTAACAGAATGTGAAGCTCGATTTCCTTGTGTCACATTTATAATGATTAAATTATCAGCAGATGTAGTCATTCAGAGCTGTAACAAGGTCCTATAGGGTGCTAATTAGTTTGGCACTTTTCTAAAAACAGGCATTCTAGCACAGTTCAATAGGAAATGCTGCCACTTGTGAATACTTATTGGTCCTTCCATGGCATACTTTGGACATAGTTAGATTTTTCTTCTGTCCTTATTGCTATTTCCTGGGAGGAATAATAATATCATCAACATACTGATCTTCCCATTTGGGTCCAAAACCCAAGAGGAAATCATCTTCTATCAATGATATAATTAATACTAACACTGGTGAAATGGTCAAAGACTGCAGCTCACAGAAGCCCAGCAATTGTGTCTATGAGACTTTGGCAATGTTCAGATTCCTGAGACCTTTGCTGGTTGGGGTGAACCTGGATCCCAACAAAGGCTCAGGAACATTAAGTAAATTGTCATCCCATAGATTTCTCTTCTTCTGTGATTTTAGAATTCTCATGGATTCTTCTAATAGGGTGAAGGTCAAGATCACAAAGAGCTCCGGTTCATATGTCACTATTTTGTTAATCCTAGGGGGCTTTATAATGAACAACAGCTACCATACATTTTTATCTTTCTTTCTCCATCAAAATGACTGACATAATATTTTAACATATTTTTTCTCAATGGTTTAGGAATGAGCGTAGCATTATAGTTACATGTTTACAGGTTGTATGTTTTATCATTTTAAAATACACATAAAATTTATAAGTAGTGATAGGTGAAATGACAAAATGTCTTGGATTTATTCCAAAATGATCCAGTGGTAAAGAGGAAGAGAAACATATAAATGAAGCAATAAATTGCCTGTAAATTGTTAATTGTGGAAGCTGGATCCTGGGTATATGAGATTTTCCTATATTATCTCTATTTTCTATATTTTAATTTTTCCATACTGGAAATTTCAATTACACAACATTTTAAAAAAAGAATCAGGTTAGAAAATGGTTTGTGATCCTTTGGATATAAACTAAGGGAATAATAGATTTAAGATGATCACTTTTGCAGTTAAGGCAAAGTGTCTCTTAGAAAATAGAATTAGATGTATATGACCCAATTTTGGGAAATGTTAAATTATTCGAACAAAATAACCCAAGATTTTATTTCAGCTCTGATTGAGCAGAGAGATTCTAAAATAATCACAATGTCTCTATTTTTTGGATATCACAGGTGCAGAAAAACTAGTGGTGAGACAGCCACGAAAGGTCTGTGTGCCAAAGTGGATAGAGAAGGCAAAGTGGTGTGGAAAAAGAAGTCTCACCTATAAGAGGAGCAATTTCAAAACACATGAGCAATAGATGGTACTCAAGGTAGTAACCTGACACTGGATCCTCTCTTGGGTTTTAGTTTGCAAAGACAAGGAGAGGGGTCACAGCCTTCCAATGAGCAGCAGGTGCACTAACATTTTAATTTTGTAGATGAAGAAATTGAGGTTCCTTCCCCAAACCTGTGAAGTTGATAAGAAATAGAGCAGGTATTCAAAGTCAAGTTGGGCTTGCTCCAAAGCTCACACGCCTCTTACATCATGATCATCAGCTGATTCTAAGGATGGAAGGAGAAACCGATGGGCTTCCTGAGCATTTCCAGATACAGGGACTGAAATCACACACCACTTGCCACATCACGAGCAGTAAGTTGTGGTGAATCACCATAGGTTAGAGCTACTCATCTTTAAATCTGTGAGTGTTCAACAAGAAAAATAGCAGTCCTCCTTTTTGACTGAGATTTGAGGGGGAAAGGATTTTTCTGGTAGATGACAAAAGTTGTAATGAATAGCATTTAGTAAAATAAATTTCATCATGGTTCATAACTGACTCCTCCCAAAAGAGGGACAAGAACTGGAAGACCACCTTACATAGTCTCTTGGGTCAAGACCAGTCCTTACTGCAGAATGAGAAACCTTAGATATTCTACCCTCAGGTAAAACAAGGTCTGAGAAGGGAAGATGTTTCTAGAGGTCACTTATTGAGCATACACAAAAGGGTAACACACTCATTTCTAGAAAACCAAGACCAATACACCGAAATAAATCTATGGCATTGGATCAATAGAGAATATAAAACATGGTGTTTTATATTCTTTTCTCCTGTTTTTTTTTTTTTTTTTGGTACCAGGAATTGAACTCAGGACCTTGTGCTTGCTAAGCAGGCAGTTATATCACTGAGCTATATCCCCAGCCCTCTTGCCTCCTTTTGGAGAGTAAGAGAAATCTATTGAAGGCTCTGATATACCCTTACCATAAAGACCTGTTGTATTTTGAATTGTCTCCAAACATATTTGTCTTTCACCACAGGGCCACTTTTGCACTTACAGTTACATGTTTACAAGATGTATGTTTACATCTTGTAAACTTCAGATTTTAGCATTGCATGAAAATGCAATGCATGGAGATACCTTTTATAAAGGCACAGTTGTACTGGTGGGATCCTAGGCAGTTTTATATACAGAGTCTGCTCTGTAATCAAAAGAATAGGAATAGAGATTAATACCCCTAGCCAGACTCTACATCCAAATTGGCCTCTAACCCAAGGTTAACTTAAAATTCAAGTTAACTTCATAAAAAGTTGATAGAATCTAGGCCATGTGGTAAACTCAGGATTCAGAAAAGAATGCATTGTGGATTTCAGGTCAGTTGACATCCACAGAAGAGGCTATTTGTAAGGAATAGAATCAGAAATGAGTATTAAGGGAAGGGTAAATAGAGACAGGAGGAGAAGAGAGGAAAAAGAAATTATTTAAAGCAAGGAGAATGAGATACTCAAGTTGTTTGTTGCTTGGGTATCCCTGATCAAGCCATGTTGAGAATCACTTTCTCTATCATGTGCATTACTTTTGATATATTTTCAAATGGCAGAAGCTCAATTGAAAACAATTCCATATCCATAGGGGATTAGAAAGAAACACATTATTTTTCAGCCATTCTGTTGAATTTTTTTTTTTTTTGGCGGTACTGGGGATCGAACTCAGGACCCTGCGCTTGCTAGGCAGGTGCTTATTCCACTGAGCTATATCCCCAGCCCTTCAGCCATTCTAAATAAGTTATAAGATATAGTAGTTGTGACTGATTTTTCCGAACTTCTGTGAATGTGTCTGTTATGGTTAGAACCAGAACGTCCCCCAAAATGCTCAGGTACTCATAGGACGGTAATTACGTCATTCAGAGCTAAGTGTGCTGTTACGAAGTGTGGTTTGATTGGAAGAGGCGTGTCATGGGGCATAACCTGGAAGGGTATATCTGCCTTCTGAGGTCCTCCCTTCACTCTCTGCTTCCTGGCCACCATGATGTAAGCAGCTTTCTCCCACAGCAGGCCCTTCTTCCACACTGTTTCTCCCTTGGAGCCCACCAACCATGGACTGAACCCTCTGAAAACTATGATCCCAAATAACCCTCTCCTCCTTTAAGTTGTGAATGTCATGTATTTTGTCCCAGTGACAGGAAAGTGACTGAGGCAGTGTCCTAATAGATTAAATCTAAATTCTTATTAAGGCTATTATCTCTGTGGCTCCTCCTGTCTACTAGAGTTACTTCCTCCCAGAAGGCTACTAAGTGAGCCTATGAACCAGTGTTTTCCCAATTCATTAGTGCTCTGTGGACTTCAGTTAGAAGGCCACAGTCTTGTGGGAATTATTTACAAATTAATTTGGGCCACTCTGCAATGGTATTTTTCTAAGTAAGAAGTCTGCCTGCCGAAGACAATGGTGCAATTACCATGCTATAAAAGGAATGTGAGTTTTACAAAGATGGAAAGAGGATGGTGCTTGTTGAATGTGTGGATGTGAGAACATAGGTGGAACCTCCCACTAGTGGGAACTTTCTCTTTAGGAAATCTCCCTGCCATAATGAAGTACCATGGTGGCCACATAGCTTACCTTTTTCCAGTCACATGTGAGATATGCTTTCTTTTTGTCCCTGACACTGCACCTATACATAATTGACCATGAATATGAATTTGAGGTTTAAAGAAAATGTTATTCCTATGGGTCTAAACCCCTTACCTTCAGGAGCAGAAAACGTGCTTCTACCTCACTGTCCATATGGCCTTCTTGGTGACCTCTTGTTCCTTCCTTTCATGGACACACTTGTTATCAGGGTGGGTCAGACTTCAGATTTTCTTCACTGTGATCAGTCCATTTTACAAGTAAGGACATCAACTCAGAAGTTTAAACTGACCACAGATGTACAGGTGCTTTCCTTTCTAAGGGTGTTGTGGTTGCCAGCATAAATTGGTAGAGTCTGTAATCAAAGATTATTCATGTAAAAAAGAGCGACTGTACTGAAATGTGAGCAGAGAACACACTAACTGGTGTATACTGAGTCTTATAGAGTCTATGAAGACTCTTGATTCCATGAGCGCTGGGTTTTGCTTGTCCGTTCAATTTAAATATATATGTAAAGGAGGGGAGGGATGAACTAATATTTATCCGGAAGGTAAATGGCATGAGTGGAAGATCGTTTGCCAATATTTTCAGAAATGTCCCTAGAGTTCAAAATAGTAGTTGACACAGAGTAGGTCTTCAAAGAAAGATCTTGAAGAAACACTTGAGTACTGTTTTAAAGACTTAAATAAAGTAATGAATTTAGCCCCTATGAGGTAAGTCCAGCATCTTGATTTTATAGATGAAGAAGCTGAGGCAGAGGGGGCGTTTCTGTAATTCGCCTGGGGGTGCATGGCTTCTCAGGCACAGAGGGAGGATTCAGACCCAAGCAGTCTGGTTTTAGAGCTGATGCTTGCAACCAGACAGGAGCCATGGACGATAGACATACCAGCTATCAACTGCGGGGTAACAAGGGTCCCAACAGTCCATAGCTTAATACAAAGCTTTCATTTTTGCTCACAGTTTTGCTTGACTAGGAATTAGAAAAGGCTCAGCCAAGCAGTTTGTCTCTGTACACGCGGTCTGAGGTGGAGTGTTTGGGCTGAGAGACCCACTGCCAGGATGACACTTCCACTGTCACGCTGCTTCCCTAGCCGGGGCGACTGGAAAGCTGGACGCATAGTCCCAGGCCCACCCACACAGAGGCATAAAGCTACTGGGAGAAGGACTTCATGCAACTAGAAATGGAAGCTGCCTTAAGGTAGGTATGGAAACAGACACCATGTCAATGCCCTCAAGGGGATACCATTCTCAATGGGAGACATTTCCTGGAACCTGTGACACTGAGGTCCCCCAAGAGGCTCATTTGCTCACAGTGGGGCTGTGGCACAGTGATTGGGTGATGGGAGCTCATAGCTAACTTGCTGTAATAAGGTGAGGTCTGGTCCTAAGAGGTGGGTGACTCTGTGTGTGTGAGACCTAGAAGGGTCTGTCTCCCACTCTGCTCCTCTCTTGACCTCTCGCTACTTCTGCTCCATGTGCCATTAGCAGCTCTTTCCCACCATGACCTTCTGTTCTGATGTTTCTACTCCCAGCATTCTTGGAGGCTGAGGTAGGAGGATCACAAGTTCAAGCCCAGTCTGGGCAACTTAGCAAGACCCTATCTCAGAATTAAAAAATAAAATTAAAATGGGCCCGGGATGTAAATTACTGAGACAGTCCCGGATTTAATCCTTAGTACTACAAAAAAAAAAAATCTATGACCATTTTTTAGCCCATCGGAATGGAAGTCCAACCCACACTGGGGATGGTACCCTTGTATTTCCCTTAATTATACCAAGACCTCATAGTTTGGAATCAGAGTTCCAGAAGAATGTTCTTCCTCAATGAAGCATCAACAGTATCCATACATTAGAAGACTGTTCTGTCACTGTGACAAGACTTTACCATTCTGGAATTTAAAGATGCATTTCCTGGCCTTAACACAACTCTCTACACCAAATGTTAACCACCTAGATGAGGGAAGTTTTCCACAGTCATCTTAATGTGTGCTTCATGCTCCAACACTCTATCTAGTTGTGGAAGGAAATGTTTTTCATTATCATAAAATTTACATGTTCATACATTGCACTGAAAGACTTACCCTTTTTTGGTGATAATAAACTATTGATTCATTTGGAGGCAAAACATCATAGAAATTATTGTGAAACGGCATAACAGAAATCTCCAGGAGGATGGATGGGAAGATGGCGACCAGGTGAGCAGCAAGGGAGCGATCCTCCTTAATGAACACCACCAGCTCGAGACAGACTTGGCGAGCGTGAATGCCGGGACCTCGGCTGGGAAGTTCAAACTGGGCGTATTTCTCTGAGATGCCGGGGAAGATGCGGTAGGGCGGACCAGGCTGCCGGGGCGAGACGTGGGAAAGCCCCAGACGCTGGGAACCAGGAACGATCCGCGCGGGGAGGAAGCTTGGCTCGGTCCAAACGCCGTGGGAGCGCAGCCAGCTCGGTCCCTCCCACCTCCCGAGCCGGTGCAGCCTTCCAGCGACTCCCGACAGAGATCGGCTTGTTAGCGGCGGAGACGCCCAGCAATCCCACGTTTCGCGCGTATCGGGCAGGCCGCGCGGAGGGCCCCAAACGCCGGGAGCGGGGAGGAAAATTGGCTGGGTCCTAACGCCCTGAGAACACAGACAGCTCAGTCCCTCCCGCCTCCCGAGCCGGCACAGCTCTCCGGCGACTCCCGACAGAAATCGGCTTGTTAGCGGTGGAGACGCC